>PPOJ03000052.1:0-68061 GCA_003708845.3 Sungouiozyma intestinalis | reverse complement strand
TTACTTAGCTCTAGAGACCGACCCATCAGTAACCGTCAACCGCAGGACAGAAGCGTGCTAATTTATTGGTAGCCGAAACAGAATGTGTCTGATACAAACGAATGTGCCACACAGTAGATCTGATTATCCGACAACGTGAACCACTATTTATACTTTTATTGTACAAGTTTTTGTGTCGCTGACAGCGGTTAGGGGTCTGTCAGCTCTACTATACAACATACTAATGAGTTATTCTTACAAATAGATGTACATCTATCTCTTAGACAAGCCACAAAAATGGCAAACAAATTAACTGCTTGGACTTGCAGTTAAAAGAAGAGTAATCAGATTATATGCACAAAAGTCTATATAGTTCAATGGCGCATATATTAAATTGCAGTGATATAAGTGTTCACTTACTCGCAGGTTGTCGTGAGGGTTTATCTGTGCCACAGACCAAGTTAAAAGAAATATGCAAAATAGAAGACAATGTGAACAAGGCCATAAGCGTTTAGCTACACGCAACAGTTTAGCGTTCCAGCCTGACGTGATAATGATGTACTTGTACTCGTTAGTGGTAAAATGTCAGTAAAGTGTCTTTTTCACGTGATTAGTATGACTTTTCATAAAGCGCTAGCCACTGGTCACTCTCAGTCCACTTTTACACCCAGACCCAAATACTTGAGAGTATGCCACGGAATACTTGCCATTATCAACTAGCGGATCATTCGTGCCGTAGATGTCTAGACGCGTTTACATAGTACCTTGCGCCAAAGTTCTACCGGTCACCCGGACGCTCTTTTCCTATTACCCGGACTGGTTTTCGCCTTTTTCTGTAAAGCTGTTTTGCCACCGAAGTAAGGATTTTGGCAGTGTATAATAAGGTGTGCACTAGTGTGTGTTTAATTTTGGGATTACAAACAGTGGTAATTAGACAAGATAGCAGGAAGTGACCCAAGATGAGCAGTAACTCAGATGATGCTATGGATGTGGACGCTAACGGCCTCAACAATGAAGTGGTGAAACACGCAGAACAATCTTCTGTGGACGTTATTGTCGGCATTTTGAAAGAGATTGCTAAGACTACCACAACGTTGGATTCAAGGTATGTGTGGAGATCACTAAGAGAATTGGGTAATTTAAGAAGAAATAACTTGAATCAAGAGGCTTTAACCGCCTTGATTGACATTTTATATCCCGATTTGTCTCTTTTCAAGAAGGATCTATTGAAGTTTGTTACCGGTAACCATAAGACGAAAGTCACCAATGCAGATGAGTTGAGATCCAAATACCATGCCGATTTCTACTTTATTACCTCGAAAGCAGAATCTGTGGATGTAAATAATGGCAATGAAAATAAATACATCGAGGTGAGCCCTGAAGTGAACTCCTTCGTTCACTTATTAGTTCAAGTCTATTTGCTAGATTTGAAGAAATACGAGGAATTGAACGTTTTTAATAACACAGTGGTGCTACCCAGGATCATTAAATACTATAATAATAGATCGCTAGATTTAATAATGGCTAAACTTTGGTTTTATATTATTATTGACAACGAGGCCTTGGGTAACAAATCTGATCCAACGATCCGTTCAGAGATGATTAAATTTTTAAGATCGGCTTCTTTAAAACATGACAATGAAACAAAAGCTATGTTAATCACGTTAATCTTAAGAAATTATTTGGATGACGGTGATGTCAATGCTTCGTTAGATTTTGTGAGCAAGATCGACTTCCCAACTACCGGTGTGTCATCGCCGTTGGAAGCGCGTTACTATTTCTACTTGTCTAAGATTAACGCTATACAACTGGATTACTCCACAGCAAATGAGTATATTATAGCTGCCATCAGAAAGGCTCCTCATAACTCAAAGAGTTTAGGTTTCTTGCAACAAGCTCATAAATTGCACTGTGTTATCCAGCTATTAATGGGGGATATCCCAGAGTTGTCCTTTTTCCACCAAGAGGGGATGCAAGAGTCACTTTACCCATATTACCATTTAACTAATACCGTAAAATTAGGTGACTTGAAAAAATTTACCTCGGTGATTACGAAATTCAAGCCACAATTAATCCAGGACGGAAATTATCAATTATGTGTTAGGTTAAGATCAAACGTCATTAAGACGGGTATAAGAATAATATCCTTGACTTACAAGAGAATCTCGTTGAAGGACATCTGTATGAAGTTGAAACTACATTCTGAACAAACAGTAGAATATATGGTGTCACGATCTATCAGAGACGGTGTCATACAAGCTAATATCAATCATGAAAAGGGATTCATTGAAACATTTGAGCTCTTGAACGCTTATGACTCGAAGGAACCTCAATCAGTGTTTGATGAAAGAATTAAATTTGTTAACCAATTGCACGATGAATCAGTGTTATCAATGAGATACCCTGATGATAACAAAAGGAAAAACAAACTTACTCAGCAGGATACATCATCCAATGGCGACTTCTTAGACGACGTCTCAGACCTTTCTGACCTTGATGATCTCGGATTTCTAGGATAATAAAAAAATCACACAAACACACGCAACATTGAGATATCTAGAATATATAACAAAACCATATAAGGAGATACTATATTCTCAATAATAGTATTTATTTTTTTGTTGTATTCAAGTTAAACAAAATACTCTGCTAAATATTAAAAAAAAAAACACTTAATCGAAGCAGGTTCTCTATGATGAAATTCAATTTAGGTTTAAATATATGAAAAACAAATGGTTCATTATATAGTTCAAAATTGACACCTCAGAGCACATCAAGCTTTTCTACCCTTCTTTGATTTCTTATTCTTCTTAGCAGGTTTGTTTTCTGTCTTTTTAATGTCTTCGCTACTTTCCTTTTCGGAAATGTCAATAATTTCCTCCGTAGCAATCGTCTCTGTAGTAACTTCTATTATTTGGCTTTTCGTTTCAAAGGGCTCAGGTTCTTCTAGTATATCTAATTCATCTACAAATCTTGTTCTTGATTTTAGTTCTTCACTTTTCTCATCTCTTAAGGATTGATAAATTATAAAATTGATCCAAACCTCGCAGAAACAATAGATAAACACAGCATTGTTATGCAGATAAAAGTTCTCTTCCAAAACATATGCCAAAGTTGTAATGATAAAGAAAAGTAATAGCCTTACAGGGACGATCGAATAGAAATAAATCTTATTGTCCTCTAATAATGGGATCAAATCCATCAATGCTAATAACGAGAAGAGAAGTCCAAACAGTCCTAATTGTGCACTATGAGAGTCCAGAACCAAAGAGGGCATGTTCATCGCTTGCGTCAAAACTTGGAAATAAGAGTTATCCAAAATACTATTAACATCTTTGAAACAGAAAAACGTTAGAGTCAATAGGAACGCCACTCTAAAGAAGATTACATTCACGGAGGATAGAACACCCATCTTGAATACAGTCGCTTGGGGCTACTATTGAGGCAAAATGTCACTTAAATGGCACGTTGAATTGAGTGTTAAGTTAAGAAGTGTTACATAGTTTATAAAAAAATTAGTGCGATGAGTTATGAAAAATGTCTTTAATATAGTATAAACGGCAACAATTTCAATAAGTTGACTTATGACAAGGTATATATATATTGCGGTTTTCTATTTAGAGGAACTTGGACCGTCTAGATCTTTTTGGATTGCTTAAAACCCTTTGGAATTATCTAATTTTCTCCCTACAACACTTAAAAACTCATTCAGGCTCTTGAAATTTTCCACGTAGTACAGCTGATCGTTACTTATACATGTTGTATCATGAGTTTCAACTAGCTTTAGGGTGTCTTCTAGACACAGAACTTGAAACCCCTTTGCATCCTCGAGGAGCTCTTCATCAGTAAAGTACTTATTCATATTGAAACTTTGAAAATGTTCCTCTTTCTTTGGATTATTAAAATGAACCACAAAGGCAAAAGAGCATATCGACTTGCAACTAGAACAGTATATTTCATCTCCAACCATCCTTTTGTCATTTTCTTCCTTAGTGAGCTCATGCTTTTCTATATCCGAGAGAGCAAGCAGATGGTTTACCTTTTTCGAGTCGGAATTGATCTGGTTAAGTAAAGCAACGTAGCAATCTCTAACTAACGCATGGTTGCTTGGTTTCAGTCCTTTGTTATATGACTCCAAAATGTTTAGGATTAAGTGATACATGTCAAAGATACATTTCTTTCCTGACTTGATGTAATCGTGTATGGCTTTAATACCAAACGAGAGCCAAAAATCTGTAGTGAAGTTAACAGCTTCATTAAAGTTGAATCCAGTGTTAAAACCTGCATGGTAGCACTTGGGGAAGGTGATGATATATTCATTTGGATATTGAATTGCTTTGTACCTTTTCACCTTGAATTCATCGAATTTTGAATCGTAGGGGGAAACCAGAGTCACTAGCTGATGCATCAAGTCTGGTTGTTTCTGAAATGTATCGGGGCTAATATCGAAGAGCATTTCTTCAAAATTCTGCGAAGATTCTGAAGGAACACTGTACCAAACTTTTGGAGCCCCCCTGTGCTGATAATTAGCAGATAGAGTGTATTGATCTTCCATGTGCCAACAAAAAGTCGAGAACTTTGAGCCTACGTAGAACCAAGGCACTGTCATCCCCGAGATGTCTTTATCAAACAAAGCTAGTAATGACTTGTCTGATGTCGGCAAGTTTAACAAATTCATTGGTGCATCTTGAATCCGGTCATTTTCGCTAATTGTTGGGTACATAATATCGGCTCCATACTTTACGGAGATTGAGGAGTCAATATTATTGACATTTGCCCAATATTCTTCTTCGAGTCGCTCTACATCAACTACTGTTTCAGTGCCTTGATCTAATTGTTCGAATTGATCCATGGAACATATCTCTTCATCCATTTTAAAAGAATAAAAGGCGTTCCCTGTGAGACAATTCTTACAAACCCATGTTCCCATGTCCTTCCGCTCCTTAGATGGCAAACAGCTAGAATGGAAAGTTTTGTCACAGGATTTGCAACACATTGCTTTACCCATGATACTTTTCTCGCAAATAACACACATATCCTCATCTTCCTCACTGGAAGAATCATGATCACTCAACAGCGAAGAAGGGTATTTATCGTGGTGTAAAGATAACGTTGGGTTGAATTGGCGAATGAATTCATAGTAACCACGTATATGTGTGTCAAATACGTCCTTCACCATAGTTGGTTTGATATCTGGACCCAATTTCTTTGCTAAGACATTCCATAGCGAAGAGTCCCGTAGTAATTCAGAGGCGCTAACGTTTACACTCAACTTTCTTGTGGACCCTACCCGGTCCTCATTGTTCCGATTCCTTTTCCGTCCATTTTGCAGGTTAGTGTATTTGAGTATTCCTATGAATATATCATACAAGTATACTCGAGTGGCAACACTCTCTATCAAGATGTAAGGTTTCACAAGCCCCTCAGGTCTTGGCTTGCCACAGTATCTGTAATAATTGTCCAACTGTTTGCTAAAAAGCAACCTAGCTCTGTTAATTAAACCCAGTTCACACAATTTCGCATTTCTGACGTGGATTTGCAAATCTGCCGTGTCAATTGGCAACTCGTAATGGAAGTTCTTCGGAGGCACTAGCTTCACCAGACCGTATTTGTTGCCCAACCTTTGGATTCGCGATTGCGAGAGGTACTCTATGGGCTCTTCAAATTCCTTCTCTGTCGGGTACAAAACTGGTACAGACTCTAGTGAATTCATCTTTGTGAAAATGTTACATCCAGCGATGAGCAAGCAGATGAATCAACTTTGTTGTGAGACTGTTTGCTGAATGGACGACCAAAACTTATTTGCGAGAAGAAATGCGTTGTCATTAAATTACGAATACCGCTTAGTGCCGGACTCCCCTTTGGAACCACAGAGTCTACGGAACCCACGTAGCCAGCACAATGCCACTCCTACCATCAGAGAGCTATTGCTCAGACCACAGCCAGCAGCTACAGAGAACCGACACCATAGCATCGGACGTCTATTGGGAGTGCCATCCCTGGGCAGGGACGACAAGTGGGCCTCAGGGTGTGCCCCAGCTTCACCAAATGTGTTACCCGGCGGCGACACAAAGCGCAGATAAGCGCTGAAAAAGAAAAAGAAAAAGGAAAAAAGAACGTCCCCATGGGGCTATATGCAATGCACATTTATGCATGTACACGTGCACACACATGACCTAAGTTAGGGCATACCACGCCTGGTATGGCTCTAACACCTACACAGTCAACGGTGCCAATTGGCACAACGATTCAGCTTCTTGGAAGTCCAACACCACACTTTTACAAACCACCGGAAATATAGGGATACCAAAAAGGCGCGTGTTCAATGTCCATCCTTTCCTCACTGCTCTTGGCCTAGATATGTGTCAAATGAAGACAACTAACCATCCGTGTGTCTAATCCACATTACTGGCATGTATTGTTCACGTAGAAGGCGAGATAAGTACGTGGCAGCCCACGATTGGTTCTCGTAACGAACAAGGACGAGCTACAAACACTTGGGAACTGCAATGGTAATTAGCTGCTCTGCACATGACCGAACGCAACGCGACAAGGAACTTAGGGCTTGAGTAGGATAGCACGTGCATCTGCGCACACGTGCTCACTTGCAATGCCACTGGCGGCAGCGTGTGGGGACCGTTCTCCGATCTGCGGACTTTGGCACGTGCCCTGGCCGCTCGAGGGCACGTGATCACAGGCCAGCTGAGGACGCACACATCACATGATCATATCACGTGCCTCTCTGTATATCCGGGTAAGCGGTTGCAGCACACGCGGGCCAATCAGAAGCGATTTAGCCCTGGCTTGAAGAGCTCACTGGGCGAGAAAAAAAACAACACTGGAAGGGGCATATATATATAAACGATACACCTATTTGGTGGTAAGGTGGGTGTGAACAAGGTTTTCTGTGATCAATTGGCCAGTGCTTTCAGGCGACGTTGATCTTGGATTCTCGCGTTGGTTTGAGACGTAATGACTTTGCCCAGATTGTATACAGCCACTTCTAGAGTGGCTTTCCAAGCAGCTAGGCGCTCGTTTCCCTTGAGGAATGCTGCTGGTGTCTCGTCCCAGTTGCCCTTCGGCAGCTGGAGAAGACACATGGCAAGTGCATCCCCGGGAACGGACGGTAAAGTGAAGGCTGTTATTGGTGCCATTGTGGATGTTCAGTTCGAACAAGGGAAATTGCCAGCTATTTTGAATGCATTGGAGATCAAGACCCCCAGTGGTAAACTGGTCCTTGAAGTGGCACAGCATTTAGGGGAAAACACTGTTAGAACGATTGCTATGGACGGTACCGAAGGTTTGGTCCGTGGTGAGAAAGTCCTGGACACCGGTGTCCCTATCACTGTGCCAGTCGGTAGAGAGACGTTAGGTAGAATTATCAATGTCATTGGTGAACCCATTGACGAGAGAGGTCCTATCAACACGAAGTTGAGAAACCCAATCCATGCTGAACCTCCTTCTTTCAGCGAACAATCCACTGCAGCAGAAGTTTTGGAGACAGGTATCAAAGTCGTCGACTTGTTGGCTCCTTACGCTAGAGGTGGTAAGATTGGTTTGTTCGGTGGTGCCGGTGTCGGTAAGACAGTTTTCATCCAAGAACTGATCAACAATATAGCCAAGGCTCATGGTGGGTTTTCCGTTTTCACTGGTGTCGGAGAAAGAACCAGAGAAGGTAACGATTTGTACCGTGAAATGATAGAATCCGGTGTTATCAACCTAGAAGGTGACTCTAAGGTCGCTTTAGTGTTCGGACAAATGAACGAACCTCCTGGAGCCAGAGCCAGAGTTGCTTTGACCGGGTTGACAATTGCTGAATACTTCAGAGACGAAGAGGGTCAAGATGTGTTGCTTTTCATCGACAACATTTTCAGATTCACTCAAGCAGGTTCCGAAGTGTCCGCTTTGCTAGGTCGTATTCCATCCGCTGTCGGTTACCAACCTACATTGGCCACCGATATGGGTTTGCTACAAGAAAGAATTACTACGACCAAGAAGGGTTCCGTCACATCGGTGCAAGCCGTCTACGTGCCAGCAGATGATTTAACAGATCCTGCTCCAGCCACTACGTTTGCCCATTTGGATGCCACCACTGTGTTGTCTAGAGGTATCTCTGAATTGGGTATTTACCCAGCTGTCGATCCCTTGGATTCGAGATCTAGATTGTTGGATGCTGCCATCGTCGGTCAAGAACATTACGACGTTGCCACCAAAGTGCAAGAAACTTTACAAACTTACAAATCTTTACAAGATATCATCGCCATTTTAGGTATGGATGAATTGTCTGAACAAGATAAGTTGACTGTGGAAAGAGCCAGAAAGATTCAAAGATTCTTGTCGCAACCTTTTGCCGTCGGTGAAGTCTTCACTGGTATTCCAGGTAAATTGGTGAGATTAAAGGACACCATTTCCTCTTTCAAAGCCGTCTTAGAAGGTAAATACGACAACGTGCCTGAAAATGCTTTCTATATGGTTGGTGGTATCGAAGATGTTGTGGCCAAGGCTGAAAAAATGGCTGCCGAAGCTGCAAAATAATGAATTAACCACCCATGCCATTCATTAATGTCTCTTTTTTTTAAAGCTTCAATTGGAAAACAACGAATTCATTTTATATTCTAGTATAATAACGGAAAGAGGGAAATTGATTCTAAATGATCTTTCAAAATGGTTGGGAATCAATCGAGGAAAAGTTTATAATCGTCTAGATCCAGTACATAACTTATTTTTTCTCTACTATCTTCTTCAAAAAAAAAGTTGAAAGTGTCTTGTACATATAATTATAAGATTTGCCGTTATAATATATATTTGAGCCTAAAGGTGTTAGCACAATTGGTGCCACGCACAACAAGTAAAAAAGGCCAAGCAAGATGCTACGAATATTTCGACGGTGCTTCTCTGCCACAACGAGGCATTACAATGCACCCATTTTGAAAGAGCCAATTTTCCAATTTGGAATTGATCAGGAAAAGAAGTATTTAAGGATATGGGGGCCCGACTGTGTGAAATTCTTAAATGGACTTATCACTACAAAGCTAGTACCTCAAGTGACCAAGAAAAACCTCACTACGATATCCTTATCAGATTCTCTCAATGACAGTGAGGGCAAGATATTGGACAACGTCCCCATAAGCAAGACAAATTGGGGACTTTATCAGGAACATGGTTATAACGGCGAGCATATCACCCGATTCGGTCAATATACCGGGTTTCTGAATGGTAAGGGGAAATTGATCACGGACTCCATAATATACCCTTACCCGTTTCTATTGAACCCCACTGAAGTGACAAATAAGAGCTATCCTCAATATTTACTAGAATTAGACCACAACATATCATCAAGGATGACAACTATTTTACAAAATCATAAACTGAACAGTAAGATTAAGATATCACCTGTAGAGGACATCAAGACATGGAACCTAATGATCTCCTTTGATAATCTAGACCCTACTCTGGAGAACCCATGGATTGAAAATTTACTCATCCCTGCAAGTTCAACACGGTCTCCGGAAGACGCATTGCAATTTGCTAATGCGTTTACTCAGTCGTTATTTTTCGGTCATGAAGACCAAATCCTGGGTGTATATATTGACAGAAGGTTTGAAAGGTTGGTTCAAAGATCCTGCCATGAGCCGTTACTACTGAAGGTGTTAACCACCAAAGAAGTTACATCTTTAAAAGATATTTTCCATGAGCAGTCATTCCCCTTCACTTTCAAGTTCAAAGAATTATCCAACAGCTATTTGAGACGATTTAAACTATCTCGTGGTGTCATTGACTCTACAAAGGAAGTCGTCCCAGAGTCGTTACTACCTTTAGAGTTAAATTTCGATTATTTGAGTAACACTCTAAGCGCTAACAAAGGTTGTTACGTCGGCCAGGAATTAACTGCCAGAACAATATCTACAGGCGTTTTGAGGAAGCGTTTGGTGCCAGTGCACATACCGAACCCAGAGTCCTTACCATTGCATAGCACTAAGTATTTAGAAGTTCAGGTGAACAAGGATGACAGCTTGGATGCGGCCCCTGCCGCTAGCCCATTTGCATCCTCCGCAACTCGAAAACTGAAGAAAAGACCTGCTGGGTATCTGATCACACGAGAAGGCGACATTGGAGTTGTTGTGTTCAGAACGAAGTATTTCCCATCGATTTTCGCAGACACTGGGGACACGGATTTCAAATTCTTTATAGACACAGAGTCCTCAGGCCACGTCGAGGTTATACCACTAAAACCAATCTGGTATGACCAATGGCTTAGAGACCCTTCTAACAAATAAGTGTATATATTCCATGAACTAATGAAACGAACTCGTCAGCTTCTCGCAATGGACTGAAACTGTAGCATCTGACATAGCGAGACTGTTTTTGTGCCGAGAGCACCCATACATTACAGCGGACGTGGTTAAAAAAAAGGAAACTGTTATTATCATTTTTCCAAATCCAAAAATGAAAAAAAAACTGTCTCAGTAGCCGCACCACTTCGGGCAGTAATTGCCTTCCATTTCTAGGCGACCACATCCGGAGGGCTCACTAACCTAAGCTGGGTGCTTACGCTCGTAGGCAGAGTCTCTCTTTACAGTCCTCTGTTTGGAGCGTCCTTCCGCAGCGCATGGCTAGAAGGGAAAAAAGCGCTACGCGGGTTGGAAAATTCATAATTTTCATAATATTGCCAATGGCCCGGTCAACATCTCAATCTCATTCATTGCCATTAAGAAGAATAGTATTTCAATTGCTATCAATTTTAACTTTGACTCTAATTCTTGTACGCTTTCAGATCAATCAAGAACCTCCCGTAGATTAGAATAATTCCAAAGATGTCTGACGTTGAAAACCAAGTCCAAGAAGATTTCGAAGTTGTCGAAGAATTCACTCCAGTTGAATTAGCTACTGCTATTCCAGAAGAAGTTCAAAGAGCTCAAACTGAAATTAAATTGTTCAACAAATGGTCTTTCGAAGACGTTGAAGTCAAAGACGCTTCTCTAGTTGATTACGTTCAAATCAGACAACCAATCTTTGTCTCTCACACTGCTGGCCGTTACGCCAACAAGAAATTCAGAAAGGCTCAATGTCCAATCATTGAAAGATTGACCAACTCCTTGATGATGAACGGTAGAAACAACGGTAAGAAGTTAAAGGCTGTCAGAATTGTCAAGCACACTTTGGAAATCATCAACGTCTTGACCGACTCTAACCCACTACAAGTTGTTGTTGACGCTATCACCAACACTGGTCCAAGAGAAGACACCACCAGAATCGGTGGTGGTGGTGCTGCCAGAAGACAAGCTGTCGATGTCTCTCCATTGAGAAGAGTCAACCAAGCCATTGCTTTGTTGACCATCGGTGCTAGAGAAGCTTCTTTCAGAAACATCAAGACTATTGCTGAAACTTTAGCTGAAGAATTGATCAACGCTGCCAAGGGTTCTTCCACTTCTTACGCCATCAAGAAGAAGGATGAATTGGAACGTGTTGCCAAATCTAACCGTTAAGGAAATAAAGTCAAGGAATTTAAACAGACCAAACAATTTTTTTGTCATCAACTTTCACATTTTGTATACTTTACATCGTATGTTTATCTCTCTGACGCTTTTCTTTCCAAAACTATATACAAACTCAATAGATATATATGAATATCAGATCAAATAACAACTTTAATTGAAAATATACTTTGTTATAATAATTCTTTAGGCCATTCGACTTTTAACATTCTACCACGTTATTTACAAGTTGTGATATATGTATATGTATTCCCAATGTTAATGAAATTATACAAGACAGACTATAGTCCATTGATTTGAGCAAGGATCTTGGCATCAACATGCAAGAATGAGCAAGCCAGAATCGAGTCAGCAACCATGATCAAAGAACCGCTGATGATATAGCAAACCGATAGCAGGCCTCTCTTCGCCAGAATACCAGTGAAAATGGGACCTATACAACGGGCAAACGTCTTACCAATGTTCACCACACCCATGACTTTAGTCAGCTCCTTTGGTTTAATCAAATTTGTCAACAGGATTTGTCTTGGCGTCACATCCATAGACATCGTCAGGAAATGTAAATTCAACAGTAGCACAGAGATTGCTAAATGGTTTTCAGCAAATGGGATCAGGATGGAAAAGAGCGCTGAAGGTACTTGCACTAACAGCGTGGCTCTCACTGGACCGAACTTCCTGGCGACAACCGATGAAGGTAATGTCGATGATGCCATGACAAATTGCACTACAAAGAAAAGCGTTCCCAACGCTAAGGGTCCCATCTTGAACCAGTTCTTATAGTAGTAAACCATCCACCCACTAGTCATAAACCCGGCACCTAAGGAATCGATCATGAAGATCACCAACAAACGAATTAGGATGGACACTGTCTCATCAGAAAGCCTTCTCTCATCCTTGATAGCGGTAGGGTCCATTAGCGGCGCGGTTTCATCATCGACATCGATCTGGACCTCGGTCTCGTTGAAATGTCCATCCAGCTCAGTGGACTCGGACAACATAAACATGATTACCAGCTTCCACAACGCAATGAAGGCGTACAATAGAAACACCAGTTTGTAACACTCTTTATTGGTGTGGGCCAACCCAAATTTCTGAAGCGTGTGGATAAATGCACCCGATAGGATCGCACCGAGAGCACCACCCACAGTCCCAACCAATGCATGGATGGCATACACTTCAGGACGTTTGTTATTGGGCGACAAATGTGCAATCATGGATTCTTCCACGGATTTGAACGGCCCTACTTCGTCGCTAGAGGGGGAAATGACGCCGATGATCGCAAAGAGCAGCAACACCAAGAAATTCTCAGTCACACTGAACACAACCCCGCTCAGCAACATCATGAACGCCCCATAAATCAGCACTCTCCTCCTCCCCAAAGCATCGGCGTACCAAGTTAAGAAATACGAACAAACCACATCGCCAGCCAGCGTCAGAGACATGAACAGCCCAATCTGGTCCTCTCTCAGATCGATGGACTTCAGGAACAACGTCAATACTTGGTTAGTGAGCCCATAGGACATCAACCTCAAGAACACGGATGCCCATAATAACTTTATATCCTTGGGAGCTTCAACCAACGGTTTCCAAAAGGACATTAGCAGATCGGAAAATATATAACTCAGACAATTACAGCCTCCTATCAACACGGCACTGCTATCCTACGAGTCAGACACAGGTCTTGCCCTACAGGAGAGTAGTTGTCGTTAATTTTAAAGGTCATCGGTGATGATTTAATGGAAAATATACGAAATATCCATGAAATACGTGCAAGGCCGCAGTTAGCGACGTTGCGGCCGAATTGCTCAAGAGTTGTATGGATTAGGTAACTTGGAGTCTACGTAAGACGCACACGAGTGCCGTATACAAGGCATAGGCCAGTGGTGCTGGCCACAGAGTAGCTGTACTAGTACAATGATGGTTATGGCAAAAAATTATTTATTCAGTAACTACACTATTTATCGCACATATGAATCATTCTTGAACGGATGGCAGGTTGTCGCCCGAGAAGCGGTTGTGCAACGAGCGGTTCTCTTTCTGTATGAGCAAAGACGTTGCTGCGGCTGGCAGTAAAAGCGTGTCGCCGGCTGTGGACTCGGATTCAAGCCACTATGCTTCTACACCTAACATTAGTGGGAAATACTCTAGAAGGACTAAATTTGCTTGCGTAGAGTGTCGGCAACAGAAGTCGAAATGCGATGCCCATGACAAGGCCCCGAATCCTTGCACCCGGTGCTCTAAGAAGGGGGTTGAGTGTGTCTTGAAGCGTGATTTTAGAAGGACTTACAAGAGGGCCAGAAACGAAGCCATTGAGAAGAGATTCAAAGAGTTGACAAGGACTTTAACGAACCTGAGTTCCGAGGAGATTTTGAAGAAGATAGAAGAAGAGCAGTCGACGTTGTTAGATAACAACAATTTTACCAAAGAGAAAGTGAAGAACTTGAGGAATTCGTTGAACGATGACGGCGGTAGAAACCGATTCGTTGACGGGTTTCTGCCAGATAATGACTTCATTAATGACCAACCACGTAGCTATCCCTCCTATGAAAAGTTTAGTGAGAAGTTACAGGATTTCCAGATGACGGAGGACCAATTGAAGTGCGCACCAAAGAGTTTTGACGACGTCTATCTGTCAAGCAACGAGATTTCGAAACTGTTTCAAGAGTTTGCTAGCAAATATCACAGGTTTTTACCTGTGGTGGATTTATCCAAGGGCGCAGAGAGGATATATTCACTATCTCCATGCCTATTTTGGGTGATTATCCTTATTGGGTCTCGTCGGTCTCAAATCGAGGACCGTGATGTCTCGAAAAAACTGTCTTCTTTGGTCAAGAACACCTTGGCTGAGATCACCATTTCGCCGATAATAAGGTATACACCTTCTGACTCCGATGAATCGATCCTGAACGTTGCCTCAGTGTATTCCGTACAGGCGTTCTTGCTATACACATTTTGGCCTCCCTTGACGTCGTCGCTAAGTGCAGATACTTCATGGAACACCATTGGGACCGCGATGTTCCAAGCGATAAGAGTCGGTTTAAATTGTGCGGATTTTTCCAAAGAGTATGCCACTGCAAACATCGAATTGATCGACGAACAAAGGAGGACGTGGATCTGTTGTAACATCGTATCACAATTTATTGCATCATCCTTTGGATTCCCCGCCTTTGTATCGTTTGACCATGCTGTGATGAGTTCTTTAAACGATATGGAAGAACGACCTTCGATACAACCCATCTCTGCGCCTTTGAAACAGATGACCAGAATAGCCCATTTTGAAAACCAATTGGCCAATACGATGAATTCAAACCATTCGCATAAACTCGGTATAGTCTCTACGGATGTGAAACAACAACTCATCTCCGTTTTATCCCAACAGTTATCACAGTTAGAATTGTCTTTACAAGACCCGCGTGAAGGTTCTGAGTCTCCTTTGGATAATATACGTTACTTTCTGTTATTAGTCTCTAAAGTGCACCTATTGACTTACCATTTCATGGAGTCTAATAATGTGTCGGATGTGGATACGTCGAGCGATATTCACAATTTGCAAAGAAATTTTGAATCGAAGAGAGGGTTGGTGAAACTTTACAACGCCTCAATTAACCTCATCAACCATACTAACGACATGGTATCAAAGGACCCCACGATAATTAAATACTTTCCAGGGTATTTCGTGCTGAATATATGGCAGATTGCCTGTATTATCGGTAAATTGATCCATTCATCGTTGTCTGAAGTCCTCGATATCGAAAAGGGAAGACATATATATAAGAAGGCGTGCTTACTCACGTACAATGCGTCTGTCTTGAAACACGATTTAGCATACAGATCATCGGGGATAATGCGAAGTATATGGAGTCTCTTCTCTAACATGTATGAGGAGTGGAAAGAAGCACAAAGGAACATCTCCTCACAATCAGAAAAGAACTTTAACTTGGGGTTAACGGTGAACTCAAGAATGTCTGTGAGTGTATTTTTCGACTGTTTATACATTCTAAAGGACAAGAGCGGGATGGCCAAGCTCAAACGAGAGTACGATAAGCCGGAGAATGAGGAGGAACGATCCAGCAGCCTTACCCAGGATATTGATAATGACAACGGGTCTGGAGAAGAAGAGGACCTGAAACACCCTGAAAGAAACGCAAGAAGGATCATCAAGACTATTCCATTGGACCCGCACCCAATCACCGCTACTGGTAGCATACACAACAGTATTGGCAGCACTCCCAACAGTGCCTCGTCACTCCAAGGTAACGGAGCCACGGCACAACCTTTACGACCCATGAAACGCCAGGACTCGACCGCTAACGATTACCAAAACGGCATCTCTGTGCACTCCCCGTCGTCCTTCTTCAACCAAGCCGCTTCCATGAACATAACAAATTACAACTCGCAGATCAACTTGGGGAACATATCTCCGTCAAACCAAAGTGCATGTTCAAATACATCTTTCCCATCAAACAACCAGTACAAAGAATCCCCAAACTCCGTCATGGCAAACTGGGACAACTGGGAATCAGACATGGTGTGGAAGGACGTCGATATACTCATGAACGAGTTCGCCTTCAACCCAACGCTGTAATGCATCCGACCAGCAGCCCTACTAGAACACCTACGCAACAAGACAGCACCAAACGGCCCTCATCCAGCGCCAGACCCGATGCCATGGCATGGCATGGCATGGAACACTCCGGAGCATTACCCTGCTTGCCAGCGGCACGTGGTCATGTGATGAGCAGTCGCGAAGTGAAAAATTTTTCTTTTGAAACCCATTTTATAAGCAATGGGCGATACAATGAGTATTACGCTAGTGAGTCTTCTCGTGTGTGTTTGCGTTAGAAGTGTGAGCTGTGAGGTAGAGAAGCGCTAGAGAGCAAGTGTAGAAATGGCTGATTTGCAAGACAGAGAACCAAGCATTATCATCAACGGGAACTTGGACCCAGTCGATGATTATGAAGAGTATGCTGATGAGCATGAAGAGCAAATGATCCAAGAGGAAGATGCTGACGACAAGCCTAAGAAGAAAGTGGCGTTCACTGGTCTAGACGATGGTGAGTCTGAGGAGGAACAAAGAAAACGTGAGTTTGAAGAAGGTGGTGGTTTGCCAGAACAGCCTTTGAACCCTGATTTCACGCAATTAAACCCATTGTCTCCTGAGATTATCAACAGACAAGCCACTATAAATATTGGTACCATCGGTCATGTGGCCCATGGTAAGTCTACTGTGGTGAGAGCCATTTCTGGGGTGCAAACGGTTCGTTTTAAAGATGAATTGGAACGTAATATTACCATCAAGTTGGGTTACGCAAACGCTAAAATATACAAATGTCAAGAACCAACGTGTCCAGAACCTGACTGTTATAGATCATTCAAATCCGACAAAGAGATAAATCCTAAGTGTCAAAGACCTGGTTGTCCCGGCCGTTACCAATTGGTGCGTCACGTTTCCTTTGTCGATTGTCCAGGTCACGATATTTTAATGAGTACTATGTTATCTGGGGCTGCCGTTATGGATGCCGCCTTACTATTAATTGCAGGTAACGAGTCCTGCCCACAACCTCAAACTTCTGAGCATTTAGCAGCCATTGAAATTATGAAATTAAAACATGTCATTATCTTACAAAATAAAGTGGATTTGATGCGTGAGGAGAGCGCATTGGAACATGAAAAGTCTATCATAAAATTCATTAGGGGTACCATTGCTGACGGTGCTCCAATTGTGCCAATCTCTGCACAATTGAAGTATAACATTGATGCAGTGAACGAGTTCATTGTTAAGACTATCCCTGTACCTCCAAGAGACTTCATAATTTCCCCTCAATTGATCGTTATCCGTTCGTTTGATGTCAACAAGCCGGGTGCTGAAATCGAAGACTTAAAGGGTGGTGTCGCTGGTGGCTCGATCTTAAACGGTGTTTTCAAATTGGGTGATGAGATTGAGATTAGACCAGGTATTGTCACCAAGGATGACAAGGGTAGAATCCAATGTAAGCCAATCTTCTCTAACATCGTCTCTCTATTCGCTGAGCAAAACGATTTGAAATTTGCTGTTCCAGGTGGTTTAATCGGTGTAGGTACCAAGGTCGACCCTACTCTATGTAGAGCTGATCGTCTTGTTGGTCAAGTCGTTGGTGCCAAAGGTCATTTGCCAAACGTTTACACAGATATCGAAATCAATTACTTCTTGCTTCGTCGTCTGTTAGGTGTTAAGACCGATGGCCAAAAGCAAGCCAAGGTGAGAAAATTAGAAGACAATGAAGTTCTTATGGTAAATATCGGTTCTACTGCTACAGGTGCTCGTGTCGTTGCAGTTAAAGCTGATATGGCTAGGTTACAATTGACATCTCCAGCATGTACAGAGATAAACGAAAAGATTGCCTTATCGAGACGTATCGAAAAGCATTGGCGTTTGATTGGGTGGGCTACTATCAAGAAAGGTACTACATTGGAGCCAATTGCTTAATATAGCATTATACCCTTATCTAAAGACATAGACTAAGTGAATCAATAAATAATAAAAAATTATTAAAAGAGGATTTAACTGCTCTCATTATTATTATTATTATATATATATTAACTTTAGTCCGATTTCAGGATTCTTGAAATTTAGGCAGAGAGTCTATTTGCATCAGTTTGTAAACTTCCTTATTTACTTGCTCGAAATACGGGAATAGTTTCCTTAAAAGTTTTATCACTTGTGCAAAGTTCTCTTGCTCGTTTGTATCCACTGTAGTTTTGCTTGCTTTCATGGGGATTTCTAAGTCAGTACTTTCAACACTTGAAGAGTCACAGGAACTATCGCTTTTTGATGGATCCAACATTTGACTGATAATATTATCTTTTGATAGTCTGGGCGACGAGGGCGACGTTGTATTAGGCTTAGCGTCAGCAACAAGTTTTGGTGACATACTTTGAGGCAGATGCAATTCAGGGTTCTTCAATTTATCTGCATTATCCGTTACCAGTGTTGGATTTGTAGATTCTGTATCCTTGGTTTCGCGAATCAGGTCATGAATGTCCTGTGAAAACCTATCAGCCAAAGGTGATTGAGGTCGTAAGATCACCAATGATATATTTTCCCGTAATTTGTAATGTATGTTCAATTGATATGGGGCACCTACTACAATGTAAGTAGAATAAATATGGTAGGCCATCTCTAATAGTTCATTTGCCAGTTTATTCAAAGCAGCACTAATCGTTTCAATAATATGATTCCGTTTTCCTAGTTTTGAATCAGTACTCATTAATTTATCCCTTTTAGAGTCTATTAATTTCTTCAGATATGTCATCATCTTCAAGAACCTTCTTATTTCAATAAAGACATCGAGGTTTTCGGAGCAAAACTCGCTTTCCAGATGCCTTCTAAACAGGTATCTTAAACCTGCATCCTTTAGTATATGGTCTAATGTTAGGCTTCTTTTGTCGTATTCGGCGGCTAGCTTTAACTCATTCGAAGACTTATCATTTATTGAGGTATCATCCTCTAGGGCATTTCCAACCATAAATGTTGTCCCCAGATTAGATAGCCCATCTGAGTGTCTCCTTCCACCACACTCTGGCCAAGCAACAGTCTCACGTCCTAAAGTGGTTAAAGTGTAGAAACAACCCCGGCTAATATGGAATTTACCTTTTACGATTTGTGAAGGTTTCATGTATATTGGTGCAATGAGCCCCATCTTCAAAAATAATGCTGCTAAAGAGACTGCTTCCTTTGGGTACATAATATCAGTACAGTCCATCAGCCATTGCCACATAGCTTTTGTTGTGAAAACTGTGTCTATTATTTTGTTATCGTCACCAAAAGTTTTAGATTTGAATAGTCTTAAACCTGAAGAAGAAGTATAATACTGGATATGGGAGTCAGAGTCAGGATTTGTAAAAAATTTATGGGCCAGAGGAGACTTTCTATTGGAGTTGTACAGAAGTTCCTCGGGTATTTGACCACTCCATGACATTGTTTCATTTGTATTATTTTCAAAGGTAAACATATCATCATTTAGTTCCAACAATTCTGTAAGAGTCGGAAGTCGATCGTCAGCATTGGTTGGTGACCAAACATTGAGATGAGGGCCCATCATTTTTTCAAACAAAATGATAATTAAGTGCTTATTGTGTACTATGGAATTAGTTAGGGAACTTCTTTCAAAATTGAAAAGTTCCATAGAGTTCAAAGATGATAGCAGTATATGGGGGATTTTCTTCAAACCTAAACCAGAAGCATATTTTTGCAAGATAGCGATCCCTTTAGGTGTTGGTTGTAACAATGCTTTATCTTTCGGCTCGCTTCTAGTTCTACTGGAAGGCGTATGTAGCAATTTAGCCTCCATAAATAAGTATAACAAATGGTTAGCCAAATGTTCTTTAACGTTGTAGGAAACACTAACGCACGCATTGTTACTTGTCGAGTCGATTTCTAAATTGGCCATCCTTTCTGTTGCTTGTTTGATGCTGAATGTGTACGGAACATGTTTACTCACACTGAAAAATGCTCCTCTCTTAGGGCTATGGGTATCAGTTTCCTTTAAGTCCAAACAAATAAGAAGTACAGAATACACGGATTTCAAATCTTCAGTAAATATAAGACCACTTGGAGTTCTGTTGAAGCTTTTAGATGAAGATTTATGCAAAGTAATATTCCGAGAAAGTCCTAATTTCTCAGGCATTCTGCTAAACGGGTTTCCAAATATGCCAGTAGTGAGAGCTGGGTAGGTTTCGATCGACTCTCTAGGAAGGGAGTAAATATTTTTCAAAGAACGGCACAATCCATTTCAAATATGTCTTTATATTTATAGTGTCGAGTGTTTCATGTTCATAGACCAAGCGGTATAACCCCCTCTTTCTTTTCGTTGGAAACAATAAGCACGGCTATACGCAATCGAGCACTACATCAAGAATAGAAAGGTGAAACCTCAGGTGTAATGATTGACACTTTCATTACTCCGATAGCAAGTTAGCGGTGTACTAAAAAATAATGATGTATTTTTTAACATGTTTCAGAAAATTTCAAAATTTAAGTTCATTCTTCCAGCAAATGAACCTCAAAACCGCTATAGCTGCACTAAATCCACGCAGGCTGCGCATTCAAACATATAAGCCATAGATCTGAGACAATTGAAATATGTTTCACTGTCGATTTATTGTCCAGCTGCAAATATATGTTTTTATTGTAGTTAGAGGAAACTCTAAGTGAGTTCGAACATAACCGTACAACAGCTTTCTAATGGCAATTCCCTATCGATCTGAAAAATCATGAAGATATGCAAGGTGCATATGCCTTATTTAGAAGTCCTCATTATTAGCAATTTGCAAGCGCTTAGTGTTTGGTGAAAAGATAACGTTGTCAATGCAATAGTCAATGATTTCCAAAGTATTCGCCTGCACTCAATTATATGCGAAACAACAGCTTTCTTTAAACCACTTCCTTGTTTCTAGTCTCCAATCTTATTATGTGAAGCAGATTCAAATAATAGACGGGCCTTTTGTCCAAAATTCACTTCATCATCATCTAATATATGTCCAAAAATGACTTTCTTGACGGTGTCCATAGATTCTGCTGAAGCGTAGTGGTCCTTAACTATCTTCATGATTAATGAGTTTTCTTCCCATGCATCCTGTACTCTACAATTCCAGCTTCCGGTATAGTTATTTATTTGGTTTGAAGCCAGCAACATTTCCTTAACTAGTTTCATATACTGTTGAAAATCTTCCTCTGTAGTATATGGCCAAGTCAAGTAGGTGGGTTCTAACACATCTTTCCAGGCTGAATCTAGTTCTTGGTCTACAGTACTGAAAATGTATGTCGATACTAGTTTATTCGACCTTATCATATTAATAACACCATAGGGCAGGCTTGAGAAATCAGGAAATATGAATATTAGCTTCACATTCTTGTCGGGGAACTGGCTCTGTGAGAAAGCAGCAAAACTTTCCAATACTGAAGGTAAATTCTTCTTTTCACCACTTGTGATTGGAAAGTTCTCAAATTTAGCCCTTATAACGCGATCTAAGCATCTTGCAATCTGAGCTTCTTTAGAGATCCCAGAACCCATGACATATAGCTTCTCTGGTGGAATGACTATTAGTATGCTCTCGTAAAGTTTGTCTATACAGACGGACTCGATAACATATCGAATTATAGCTATATTATGGTTATCTTTTGACAGCATCAAAATCAAAGGAACAGAACCTTGACTACTTATAGATAATTCCTCTTCGATCTTGCTAGTAATACTTTTCAACTTACTGGGGACTTGTTGTTTGGCAGTGGATGTACAATTACTTGATATAGTCATACGATTCGAACACTGATCAGGTTTATTTGTTGCTGGTTCCTCTTGTGTAAGGTCGGATTTTTCACGAGTAGCATCTTCTGAGTTGAAACATAGTATTGGGATCTTTAGTTTACAGCCCTTCTGAATAGTTGAAGTCCTTCCCTCTTTGACAATCTTATCAGCATCCACTTTCCTGTTATACTTCCTTATTGGCACAAAATCGTGTTCGACAAATTCCATCCGCAACCGATTAGCATGACACAGCACACAGGACAAGTGTTCATATAGCTCACTCCAATACACAGGATTTGAACTTCTTGTTTACAGGTGCAAAGGAAAGTTTTATATCAAACTACTGCTTGCAGTATTAATTTTATTGATCTTTGAAAAGAACTGTAAAGGAGATGACATTTTTTCATCATTTGGTCGATACACTCAGATTGCTATATTATTAAGCACAAGATATGTGTGATTTAGAAATACAAATAAAAAACAGTTATGGAAATATAATTCTATAACTTTGACTATGGGAAATAGCAGATGTTGTACATAGTTTTCCATATTTTACAAACTCTAACCTTCGTTGAGAATAAAAAACATTAAGAATTGGGAACAAAGATAAAAAAAATAACTTCTGTATCAATTACAGCTAGGTTAAACCTCTTTATAATCTAGTAAAAAAGATAAAGAGCTAACAGAGAGACAAACCTCGTGGGAGACAAAAAAAAAGAACATTTCGATAAGTCATGGTTTGTCTATATGCATATTTGGCTAGTAGAATTTTTGGCATAAATCGAACTTCGTATAAGGAAGATTATTTCTTACCAACAACTTCCCAGTCATCACCATCGTCGACGGAAAGGCTGGCAGTCTTGGATTCTAATTCTTTGACATCATCCTTGTTAGCATCATCAGCAGGTTTCTTGGTTTCCGATTCTTGTTGATGTTCTTCTTCCTCGTCGTCATCCTCGCTACGTAGTACGTCGAAAGCGGATTTTTGGATCTTAGCCTTCTCTTCTACTGGCTTAGCTTCAGCTGCGGTTTTTCTTCCTGATGGACCACGGGTTTCAGGCTTGGCAGCTGGCTTGGCGCCGAAACGAGAACCTCTAGCGACACCCCAGTCTAGTTCAGGTTCCTCCTTTCTTGGAGTCCTGGCAGGTCTTTGGTATTTGCTTTCGCTCTGTCTGGCTTCAAATTGACCACCTCTAGCGGAAGACCAATCCAATTCAGGTTCTTCTCTTCTAGGAGCTCTAGCTGGTCTGGAGAATTTATCGCTTTGGTTTGCGTCGAATTGGCCACCTCTTGCGGAGCCCCAGTCCAAGTCTGGCTCATCGGCTCTAGGTGTTCTAGCGGGTCTAGCAAATCTGTCGTTATGTTCGAAGTTGGAACCTCTAGCGGCACCCCAGTCCAAGTTTGGTTCATCGGCTCTGGGTGGTCTCGAAGCTTTGAATTGAGACCCTCTGGCAGCAGACCAGTCGATATCCACATCCTCTCTTTCACCGTAAGAAGAGCCTTGGAATTGAGACCCTCTAGCACCGGACCAGTCGATGTCTCCGCCGCCGAATCCACCGCCTCTTCTTGGTGCTGCCACGGACACGTACACAGTACGCTCGTTCAATTTTGTCGAATTGAAAGTCAAGGCTTGCACAAGGTCTTCACGTTCTCTGAACGCGACAAAAGCCATACCTTTCAATCTGGTAGGGTCGTTGAAACTCTTGGGCAACTCAACATCCTCGACAGAGTCTGGTTTCTCTAACCCATCCTCAACCCAGGCTTTGACACCTTCGGGGGAGATGTCCCATGGAATGTTGTTGATAATGGCTCTGAATGGTGGATGGTCAGGGACAGGGTACTCTTCACGGGCACGGAAATCTCTACCACCGCTACCACCTTCTAGAGCAGGGTCTAATCTCGATCCTTTGCCGCCACCGAATCCGCCACCGAATCCGCTGCCGAACCCAGAAGAGCTGCCGGAGAACTTGTTCTTGTTGGCGGCAGCAATGTCTTCCAATGGGATGGTGTTGGCTGCAGTGGTGTTGTCCTCAATGGGGATCGTGATCTTGTTCAAATCGACGTCTTCTTCGGCCCAGGACGAGCCGAACGTGTCATCGTTTAGAAACGAGTTCAAATCCATCTTTTGACTTTTCTTAGGAGGAACCATCTTGATAATATGTTTGGTTTCGTTAGTTGGTTGGAATCACTTAGATCTCTTAATGCGAGGAACGGAGCAACAAAAAGTAGCAGTTCTCGCTGGTCAATAGTCACAAGTAAGATCTTCTATCAATAAAGATGCAAAAGATCGCCACAAACAGTCGGTCTCACTGGGAATGCTAGCTAGGATACACCAATCCGTCACTGTAAGTTCGAACAACTAATTGCACGATGAGTTGCTGCTGTGAAAAATTTTTCAAGAGAGAGGCAAGCCCTAATTCTTGTATTAGGGTATTGAGATAGGGCACCGAGGTAGGTCACAATTAGGGCATGGAGGTAGGGCAAATTAGGGTGTAATCAGGGGTTGATAGGTCTCTGATATAGGGCGCGCGGGCAAGCGAGCAAGCGGGCTGCCGAGCACCGAAAAGGGGCTCGCAGAATATAGGAGACGCAGAAGCCCTGCGGAAAAACCGAGTGCTCCACACGCAGATGGAAGCTCCGGGCTTCCCGTTTTGGAAACGCGGATTACAGCAGCGTGCGTCCGTTGCAAGTGATGTTCGCTAAGACTCCATTCGTCCCGGAACAGGTTTCTTTTTTGTAATTAGATGAGATAACACACTTGTTGTAACACCCAATGGTTTTGACCACAACGAGCAGGTTTAGCATCTTTTAACTCCAGTGATAGAGTTATAAAATTCCATTTGATAGTGTTGGATATTGCGTTCTAAGTATAGAAACTCGCTATCAGGTGCTAATACAGTATATTAGTGTATTCTAAAGCAATAAAGTGAGCTATACACGTAGACCCACAATTTATTATATTTACTCCCGGAAGCTTGTATATACGTTCAGCGACTGTTAATTTGTAGGAATTTTCGGTTCTAGCCATGTGGAACATGGTCAATATCGTGCCCTTGTGGGTTTGGAAGACCATATGTGCGCTTATGGTGTTCAAGTACGCCTTGTGGTTTGCCACGGGCGTGAACATCACTTATTTCAACCCGTTGAAAGGTAAGTTTAACCTGGTGTACAAGGGTAAGATTGAAATCAGTGGGTTGCAACTGATCCCTATGCAGAAGAAGGTGATTGTTGGTCGGTTGAAGATCCGCCAAGGGTCCCATACGCAAGCCAAGAAGAGTAATAAAGCGTTACCAAAGAAGCAAAAGAAGAAGAAGTCGCAGAAATCTGGTGCAGTGCCCGATTTTGTTGTGGACTTGCTCGATAAACGGTTCGGTTTGATGTCGAAGATTATCGATGATTTCAGAATTGCTTTGAATCACATCTATATCGAGGAAGAGGATTTGTATATCGAGGTCATTTACTTGGTGATACGTGCCAATCCCGAGACTCGTGTGATGTGCATCGATAATATGTTAAGAGGTGCTGCCTGGAAAAAGGAACAGGTTTGTAGCGATTTTATGATTAATGTCAAATGGAAGGTCGATACCGAGGAACTTCGGAATTTCACTGCTGATTCAGAGAAATTACCATTGAAGGATCTGTTGGTCGACATTAAATTTGGTAAAGTCGCATTACCTATGAGGACAATTAAGGATTTGAAGAAAAAAATGAAATTGCAACAGCAATTACCCGTTACAACGACTACCGATGGGTCTAGTGGGGCTAATGCTCTCGTTGATATACCTTCTTCTTCTTCTTCATCTTCGCTAGTTAACGAAGATGAAGACATCAAGACATTGGACGGTTCGGATATGTTGGAACCAGCAGTAGTATCTGAGTCCGACGTGGAAAACGCTGTGAATGGAATCGTGAAAACTTTAGCTAAGACGAAAAAATTCCTCTCGACGATCTCGGACTTCAATCTGACCGCTGAACGATTCTTAGTTAAAGATTTTGCTTTGACATCAAACGAAAAGATCGAAGAAATTAATCAACATTTAAGTTACCATTTTTCTGTTTCGAATGTAACGTTCAACCTTTCTGAATATCTTCCTGGAATGCCTGGCTATAAATTAGCTTTCAAGGATGAGGATACTCCATACAGGTTTAGTACTACATTGTCAAGACTGAATGTGTGTTTAAACATGAAAAGACTGGGCGAAGACGCCAAATTGGTCAAGTTATTGGAAATCCCAAACATATATTTATTTGGTGAGACTAATATCCTTTCTCAAACGTTCGATCATGGGTATGAAAAGCCTTTACAAAATGCAGTGTGTAATTTGAAAGGTAACCTGTCTTCCCCAACTGTGGATATTGACGTTATCAACTTATCCTTTTTGAAGGCTTTCAAACAGAACATTAAAGTGTTTACTGAAGCCGCGAAGGCTCCAGAAGTGGCCTTAGGCTGCTCTTCTGGTGCTAAGATGAAAAAGCAGAAAATGAAGAAAATCATGATTGAATTCTTCAAGAGTTTCTTGCCATTCATAAACATCAAACTAAGTGTGGATGATCCAAAGATGCTAGTTAACGAGGACGACGATTTATTAATTTACAAACTGTCCACTTTAATGATAGACTGCAACTCCAATAGATACGTGAGTGGATCACCTTCTGGAAGTAAAGAAAAGGGACAAGTATTTTATGACTCTCACACGTCTGTAGAAATCCTAGACTTTTCTTTGCAACATGTGGTAAAGGACAGTACCTATGCAAATACCATTTTGAAAATTGAAAGTTTCCAATTACAGGAAAGACTAAGAATTGAACCAGATGTCAATTGTTCGCTAACTGCTTCTATAGATACATTTGAAATTGACCTTTCTGAATTGCCTACAATGGTCATGCTGAATAGAATGGTCAGAAAGCTAGATTGCCAAATGAACACTGTCGAGAATAGCTACTTTAAGCCCTTGTATGAAAAGTTCGCCTCCATGATTGAATCTTCTGAAAACCAATGCTCTTTAATAGGTAAATCGATTGATACGGAAACTATATCACCGAACGATATCCTATTTCAGACC
Organism: Sungouiozyma intestinalis; assembly: GCA_003708845.3. Lineage (NCBI taxonomy): Eukaryota > Fungi > Ascomycota > Saccharomycetes > Saccharomycetales > Saccharomycetaceae > Sungouiozyma > Sungouiozyma intestinalis. The sequence continues at coordinate 41,238 of PPOJ03000052.1, read as the reverse complement.
TTACCAAAGTTCTTTGACTATGCCAAAATTGATATTAAAGATTTCAAAATTTTGCTAGGTGCTAGATCTGTGTTCATGCCCCCAGACGTGTTTTCTAATATAGAGCCTCAAAGTTCACATGATTTGGTTGATGGTAAACTAAGAAAATTCTGTGTGAAAATGAATAAGTTGCAAGTTGTTTTATTCGGTAACTACACTCAATGGAAAAACAAATGGGAAAATGGCCTGGTTGGAATGTTTAAGAGCGGTGGGACCTCTGATTACAGAAGCTATGGAAGTGAAGGGTTGGATGATATTTCAACAAATCAGTCCACTGAGGTTGGTTATTTATGGAACTTTAACGTCCTGATAGATAATATCACATCCTTTGTGATCGGTGAAGCACCCGATGCCACAAACGAACTGACCTTGAGAACTGTTTTCAAGATGTCAGTCCTATCGTTGAAGTTGTTTCCTGAGACTGAAGGTTTTTCTATTGACTCCAAGAATAGAATTGTTGCTCAAATAGATAACCACAAAGCAGAGGGTATATTTTGTCTGATGAATTTGTTTTTAATGATTTCTGGTGTTCATACATTACATCAAATTTTTGGTAAGAAAGATGTCATAGAGGCAAGAACCGAATCTTACGCCAAAAAATATCTGCTATCCTTAGCCAAAAGTAAAAAGAAATCTCCATTATCTTCAATTGCCTGGAAAGAGATTAAGTCTATGCTCCAAATCAATTTTTCCTCAGATTCCTTCAGCCAAATTATGTTAATGCCAAATGGCTTAAAGGCTAAACTAAACTTCAAAGAGACATTTTTGGAGATTAAGAATCTTGTTGACATTAAATTAACAGGTTCTCATTTCCGGATTTGTATAGGATCGCCAACGGTGGAAAATATGTGGGAAAGATTGATGATTATAAACCAATACGATGTGAAAATGAATGTCAAGGAGGTTAAAGAACAGTTACATGCAGGTTTTGAGGGCTTCCCATTTTTGGAACCAGCGATAATCATGGCTAATGATTCGTGGCACTTTTCGGTTCCCTATAAATTTGAACTCCACAAGCTGATTGATAACTTTTCGACTATCATCAAATCTATTAAACAGATGATGTACTCTTTCAAAACATCAAAAAACAATTTGGTTATTTTCCCCTCAACGGTTAAAAACTCACCAATACCTAAAATCAAATTGAAATCTAACAGATATATTTTGAGTATCGCAGATGATCCATTCGAGGCCCAAATGAACATGGTATTCCAAATTGGTTTACAGGAACAAAAAAGTAGGCTCGCCAAAACCGCTGACTTTGATAGAGATATGTATTACAAGTTAACTGGTAAAAAGTCAATGATGAAGGCACATGAATCTGTGAGTGAAACAATAAAGAAAAGAAGAATCTCTGTAAACATAGTCGATGATATCAAACATTGTAAAATTGAGGAAGGTGCCCCTTTGATTCCTACTCCCTTCAACGTTTCGGGGAAACCAAATAAGAACTTAGAATTAATTGACCAAGTCGATGATGAGGTGGAAAGGGCATATGGTAGGTTAGAACGGAACATGTCTACATCATGGATTAGGAGAATTCAAGATTACAGGAAGAAAGAGCACGAACAGTTCAAGAAGAACTTTTCGTTTTTGTGGGGTAATATCGCATACAACAGGATGTCTTCCAGCGTCTTTAAAAAGGTTAAAGCATTTGAGGAACACCCATTCTTATCGAATTTGATTATGGAAGGTATTGACGTCGACCTAATGAAGCCGTCGTTTGGTGTTGAAGGTATACCTGATTTTATACATAATGTTGGTAAAGGGGTACCGAAAGACACACAGTACTCTATTATGATTCCATTGTACATTGATGCTAAGTTTAGTGAAGTCAGGTGGCACTTAAGAGACTATCCTCTTCCATTTATAAATGTTCCTCCTTTAGACCGTACCCAGTCAAGAGACTGCTGTGCTTTGCGAATCTTCGGTGACTTCATTGTTGCTGAAGATATGATCCAGTCTGACCGTGAATTAAGAACAGTTTTTGTTCCATTGGTTCCATCAATTATCGTCGAAAATATGGATAGATACTATTCTTTACTAGTTCCAAGGACAGTGACAAGTATCAAGTTTTTCACAAACTTGACCTTTAATGTCTTATCTAAAGATACCACACAAGTCAACATAGGAAACTCGTACCAACCTGCTATTCAACAGGTAATGCAGTGTCTAGATAACATCTCAAAGCCTCCATTGGATCCTTCAAAGAAGACCGGTTTTTGGGATAAAGTACGGTATTTGTTCCATGGTAAAGTACAGGTTTCCTGGTTAAATAATGGGCGTTTTGAACTTTGTATGAAGGGCTCCAAAAGTCCTTATAAGATGGGGGGCTCTGCTGCTGGATTTGTATTAGGGTTTGGTGGAGATGTCAAATTATCTATCAATAAAGATGAAAACCCCAAGAAATTTATCTCTTGCTCTTCTGATGAATTATACTTCAGCGTTCCAAATTACTTTGCGAGACCATTATTGGTTTGGTCAAGATCGAGCAAAGACAAGGTTTTTATTCCGAACCAAGATGACACCAACTTGCAAGAATACACATCCTACTACTACTTACTGGATTTGGATAAAAAAGTAAACGAATGTGCAGACGTTGCATCAATGGATCCACATTATATTGAGAAGACAGGTGTAAGACTGACTGGTGGCACTGAATTAAACCTAGGATTTGTTTTTGAAAGAATTCTAGCTGACGGCTCCAGGACATTCGACTTGGAGCACCATTACAACATCCGTTTAAACAATCCTATCTACCTTGCAGACAGATCCAAACACGACTCCTATCGCGGCTTCAGAACGGATGCTATTCATATGTCATTCGGCTTACTTTCTAAAACAGATACGGCTTATAATACCATGCAATTGAGTCCTAACATTCTGAAAGTATTCTTCGGTTGGTGGAAAACGTTCTCTGGTAATTTCCCCATCAGACGCGGTAAGCTTTTCAATGTCCAAAGCAATGCTCCGAAATTTGGTGAACACCTGTACACTATCTCGTATTACGCAGATGCTAAACCTCTATTCATTTCTAAGATGGAACACAATATTGATCTGAATCAAACGAAAAAACAGAACATCACAGAAATGGTAGAATTTGTAGGGTTTAAAGCTAAGACAGATAGGTTTTTGATGGATTTGCATCAAAGGAAAGAGGTTGTTACCGAATATAATCCAATTCTAAATGTAACCAAGAGGGTTAAGAAAATGAAATTTTTGGAAGGTGATGTCTCGATGGGTAATATTGACATTAGGACAGTTCATGGTTTGTTTGAAAGGCTGAGCTACATAGAACAAAAAGAAGACGCAAAATACGACATTTTTGATAATGACATGACCTGGTTAGATTTATCAGATTTCCAAGAAGCATTTTTCATAGATCAGAATAATTATTTGCCTCATGTGGAGATTAAACCTTTGGCATTTATCCCCACTTTCATGTATCAAAAGCGTTCATCATATGGTGATAAATTCCAGTTAAACCCAGAAACTTTACAACCAGTAAAACCATTTGACAACGGACAATCTCATGACTGTGTTATTGCAGAAAATATCAACCACCCTACCTACATTATCGACAAGAGAATAAAGAGTTTGAACTCTTACAAGGCCGAGCTTGAAGCAAAATTGGCAAGCGCAGAGTCTGGTTCGTCTCAAGAGAAAAGGTTGCAGGATTTAGTGTACAAGACGAAAGTGTGTTTAGAAAGTTTGGATCTTATTTCGGACGATATATCTTCTCTTTCTTACAGTCAAGATGTGTCTATGAGTGTCAACAGAACATTCAATGTCCCTACGATGCAATTACTAGACAAATCTGCAGTGTCTACGAAAGAGTTCGAAAACAGATTCTTCATTTTCAATATGTTATTGAAGTATAACGAGGACGTTAGAGACGTGCTGTTCAAGATTTTACACTATGGTACTTTATTATCGGAATTTACTGCTCTAGCATCACCCAAGACAGTCAAGGTATTTGAAGAGATGATTAAGCGTAGAATGGCTAATGATTCTAAAGGCGGCGAAAAGGGATCCAAACGGACTTTCCCAGACTCGGATACAAACTACGAGGCCTTAACCAGTCTAGATGACAAGGACTCGAATGCGATGATTGAGGCATGTATTGAATTATTCGAAGGACACATCACGGACTTGAAGACAACAATAGAACATGTGGTCCATAAGAATACCTTCCTCCAATTAGTAGCACCACAAGTTCAATTCAGCGCTGCCGCTGAACCGAATGCCTGTGTGCTCGTCACAACACCTAACCTGATGTTCAAAAACGTGTCCTTTGAGCCAAGGCTATATGAAAACTCATCAACTATCGAGGATAGGTTTTTGAAACGGACAGGTATTATTGTTAACAACGCGAACGCTTTCATCCTGAAGAGGTCTGACTTCAAGCATGATTATGACCTTTTCTTCGACACAAGCTCGTACGGGCAATCGAAGGGCTCTGTATGGCCTCCTTGGCTTGGGTTTGAATTAGTGTTCCAACCTGAACCACTAGACCGTGCCAACTTGATTAAGGACTTCTCGATGGTGACACATTCTCAAAGTGTGCAACCGTTCTCTGAAGTGTTTGACGATGTGAAGAATAATTTCCGGGATAAGTTCAGCGCATACGTTCCAAAGATTAATGTTTCTAGTAATTCTCATACTTATCTGGTCTTATCGACGCTGGCTAAGAAACTGTTCAGTTACACGGAGCCTGAATTAGCTAAATTAAAGCAAAAAATTGAAAAGATGGCCATCGGATACGACTTCGATAACATCCCTAAACTGTACAGATTAATCTCTAGTTTATCGGTTAATCACGGTATCTTAGAGAAAGTGGAGAAAGAATTAAACTTCAGAAGGCACATCTTGGATAATGCCGGGCTATCAGATTTGAATGATGTTTACAATGAGAGAATGAATCATCTAGTACATTTGTACATGCTAATGAGGATCCTAAAGAACAATGCCTCATGGGTGAAGGGTGAGAGTGATGATAGACCCACTTTCTTCAAAGTGAAAGTGAATGAGATTCTGTTGCATTTGTTGAACAATGATAACAAACCGTTCCTGGACATCGCAGTCTCCAAGTTGGCGTTCAATAGAATGAAATTAACCTCGGGACTATCAGACCATAAAGTGTCGATTAACATGATGCAAGTCTTTAACCTCGAGGAAGCGAACTACAACCATTTGTTGGGTCCCTACAAAGGACATGGCGGTGCTCACCCCGAACATGACTTGATCGACATCCATTGGAATTCTGACCAACCAGTCGGTGGTATCAAAGTGATGAACAACATCAGAGCCAAATTGCAACCGATGTTTGTCCATTTGGAGGACTCCACGATAAACAAAGTGTACGACTGGTTGGCGCTTCACGAATTGAAGATCGGCAACGATACCGGCAGCTCTGACGATCTCGCCTCGCTGGACTCGATAAGCGAGGTCTCGATGGAAATGAACGACGAGATCAACAAGGACCTGAACGAGATGGTGCAACGGTCCTCGGACTACATGATCGTCGAGCACATGCTGATCGACACTTTCAAGTTGAGTATCAGTTACAAGGGTAAGGGCAAGAGACGGTTAATCAACGTCTCGGACTTCCTATTCACATTCCCCGAACTAGTGATCAAGAACCAAACAATGAAGATGACCGACCTTGTCCTTGCAATCAGAAAGATCCTCATCAGAGCCTTGATCCGCCACACAGGCAAGTTCCTGGGCTCGAAACTGAAGACCGGGTCGCCAGACTTGCTTCCGTCCAGCCACGGCGCATTGAAGCAACTCACACACTATAAATCGTACACAGAACTAGAAGAATTGCAAGATACAAAGAAACGGCTCCCCACAGTCGAGGAACACACCCCAGCGGCAAAGTCCTAAGTCAATCACCACGCTGCAGCGGTTTGAGCCAAGCCCTTTGCCTTGAAGAACCCACCCCACGTAGTTGTAGCAACGAAAATTTTTTGTAAGTCATAAATAAAAAAACGTTTGAATTTAAATATCGTCATTTGTAACCCACCAAGAGGACCCCCGTTTGCAACGTGTCAGCAGTATCAAAAGCCCCTGTGAGTATGTCCCAGCAAGTAGGTAGCAGTATTAGACGGAAATTGGTCATTGTCGGTGACGGTGCCTGTGGTAAAACGTGTCTGTTGATCGTGTTTTCCAAAGGCCAATTCCCAGAAGTGTATGTCCCCACTGTTTTCGAGAACTACGTCGCCGACGTCGAAGTGGACGGACGCCGTGTTGAGCTGGCACTGTGGGATACCGCTGGCCAAGAAGATTACGACCGGTTAAGGCCCTTGTCGTACCCAGACTCGAACGTCGTTTTGATCTGTTTCTCCATTGATTTGCCAGACTCTTTGGAGAACGTACAGGAGAAGTGGATTGCCGAGGTGTTGCATTTCTGTCAAGGCGTACCCATCATCCTTGTCGGTTGTAAAGTCGATCTGAGAAACGACCCTCAAGTCATGGAATCCTTAAGAGAAGCAGGACAACAGCCTGTCGCCACTGCTGACGGCCAAAGCGTGGCAGACCAGATCGGCGCCACAGGTTACTACGAGTGTTCTGCCAAGACCGGCTCCGGTGTCAGAGAAGTCTTTGAAGCCGCAACCAGAGCCTCGCTAATGGGCAAGACAAAGAACAACGGTAAAAGCAAGAAGAACGCTAAGAACACCGATAACAAAAAGAAGAGAAAGTGTGTCCTATTATGAACGGCACCTGCCCCATCTCGTCTAAACACTTATATAAACTCAATTCAACCCTCTATAACTCTCTATTCTATGAGGCATTGGACCCCCATTGCAGGCCTTCTAATTAGACCCAACCCTCCCACGTGACTCCGACTGCTTTAAGAGCAAGCAGATAATTTAGTGTGTGTATACCACACTCAGTGGTGTGTGCTGATGGTTGGTAGGGAAGCCCTCTGTGTTGGTGAGTGGGTAGTAGCAGAATGACCGACGAAGAGAGTCATGTTACGGCAGGGACCGTTGGTGGCAGCGGTGGCTCCGGCACGCACGTTGGCAACGGCGCTGGAAGCGCTGCGCCTTTGGCCGCGAGCCGAGACTTGACCAGCTTACACAAGGAATTGCAAGCCACTGAACAGCAAGTTGGGGCGATTATCGAGTCCTTCATCGAGCTGGGCGTGTCGGTGTACGATTTTCCCGGTACTCAGGACGCGACGCAAGGGATGGTCACGAACTTGAAACGGAACGTTGACCGGTTGTTGTCCTTGAACCAACGGAGCAACGACCCTGCGTCGGAGTTGAACAACGTGTACGTGCCCTCGGAGGTAGTGCAGTATATCGAGGATGGGAGGAACCCGGATATTTATACAAGAGAGTTTGTCGAAGCGATCCGTCGGTCGAACCAGTACCAACGGGCCAAGATGCGCGGATTGAGCGTGTTGAGGGACTCGCTCGCTGAGAAGATTGCTGAGGAGTTTCCGGACCTCGAGGGCAGCGTGCAAGATATACTGAGTCGCACCCAGGCCAGGTGAAGCGATTGTCCATTAAAGAGTTTGAAAAATGTACTGTTCACAGCGAGGGGGGACGAGGCCACATCAATTGTCACCAGTGTACAAGCACAAATGTACGGTCACATCTGTAGAAGCACGGTTGTGCAAGGACATAAAGTCTCGTGCTTTACTCTCTTATAAAATTTCCAGGCGATTGTTTTAATTTTTCTGCCATAACAAGAGAGTTTGATCTTTGTCCAGCACTCTGGAGTTTCCATCCTAGTTGCGATTGGGTGTGTTGGACTCATAGTAGAGATACTTTGGCCTACGGAGCTGAGAGGATGAGCAACGAGTGGAAGACTGGCGACTTGGTGCTGTGCAAAGTGGGATCTTTCCCCCCCTGGCCTGCTGTAGTGTTTCCAAGGCGATATTTAAGGAAGGACGTGATCTCGAAGCGGAGGGCCAACTCGATCGCAGTGTGTTTCTTTAACGACCCTACGTACTATTGGGAGGCTCCTTCGAAGTTGAAGCCACTGGATAGGGCCACTATCGATAGGTACGCCAATCAGGAAAGCGTTCCAAAGTCCACGACAAAGGAACTCGTGAAGGCGTATATCGAGGCGGGTAGGTTCGATAACTTGGCTGTGTTTATTAAGGAAAGGTTTGAACAAGAGAACCGGTTGGACGAGTTCCCAGAGAGTGAGTTGGACTCCATTGAGGCCGGCGAAAACCCCATTGAGCCGGAGGATGTGAAGGACAACGGCACGCATAAGGGCAAGACGCTTCCGCGTGGTAAATTGGACCGTTCAAGACAGGTAGAGATTGCGTCGTTGTTCCGTAGAAGGATCCAGAAGAATTTAGTGCAAAGAGCGCAGCCACCTACCCCGGAGGGGATCACTGAGTCTCATAAGCTGTTGAACAAGATATATGAGAATTTGGATGACGAACCGGCGTTCTTTGACATGGATACACTGAGGAAGACCAAACTACACAAGTTGTTGAAAGTGATTGCGCACGACGCAAACTTGGAAGAATTCCACCAGATCTGCACCGATATCTTGTCCCACTGGGCACACACCATAGCCCAATTGAAACAAGAAAAGCAACGGGCGAAGAAACAGGTCAAGACAGAGGTCTGAGCTATCTCGCAAGAGATACCGGACAGATACCAGCGGAGAGGGCTCCTGAGCAAAACACACTTGGGGGAAAAAGAATCTGAACTGACCACTCCGTAATGTCTTACCATTGAGCATTGTCACTCTCGTAAACGCACTGGCTAGAGCACTGCCAGGGCATCAGCACTGTCTGTAACGTTAGTGTAGCATCACATAGTGCCGTATAGAAATTTTTGATCATGTGACTCTCTCGGAGATAAGCAGCACCGGCCCGTGTGCGCCCTGAATTCGAATGTCACGTGATCATCGTGTGTGACGAACCCTACCTAGCCGCTGAGACGCGCGCGCACGTTCTTCCTTGGGCAGTGGGTGCCCACAACCAGCACTGAACAACGTAGTTTCCAGTGTGAGTACTGAAGCCATATGTTAGTAGTTCTATGTAAAGGCTGAAAGCCAGGTGTTTGTAAGCATGCAAGTGTCTATGCCTCAGCAATTTGCCTAAAAACTTTTGTCTCAAGTACCTCTGCCTAAATGCTTTTGACTCAAGCACCTCTGCCTAAATACTTTTGTCTCAAGCGCACCGCCGAGGCATCTCTCACTACAGAGAGCACTACCCAATAGACGAGGTGCCACTTCGCTGTTGACGGAAAGTGGTCACGTGTTTTTGGCAATTAAATCACGTGCACGTGTGCCGGCCCACTTTAGTTTACTAGCCACAGCGGGACTGGACCTAGTCCCATATGCCTTCTCTATATACGTGGTACTCTGGTTACTATCATTACTATGGCTGCCGTGCTGTCCCGGCTGATAGCGGTATTGCAGCGTACCCATTTGTACGTAGCGCTCGCCTGGGTTGGACCCTGCCCTCTGCTCACTCCCGTCACAGCCCTAACTTCACACCATGTGACAAATCAGGGTTCCTCACTGCGTTTGCTTTTAAAGTTAGAGATCCCGTACAGATGCTCCTACAAGTACAATACACTCACAAGGTATTTGAAATATGGCCAACTAGAAGGCAAGAGATCCATAGCACTACTCTTGTCATTGAATATACACAGTTTTTTTTGGCAATTATGTCCACGATTAACAAATTCCCAACCAATTTGGTCAACTTGATCAAGACTTCGAAATATGTTCATCTCGCCACTTGCTCCAACGATTGCATCCCATCTGTGTCGTTGATGAACTATCTTTACGTCCCCGGCGGTAAAGCGTTCCAAGGCACCGATAAAGATGACGATTACATTATATTCGCCACTTTTGAAGACTCTCAAAAATATCAGAACATGCTATCGAATTCGACGATTTCGCTCTTGTTCCACGATTGGATCGCTGCTAACAATCTATCGATACGAAAGGCTAGTATATCGAAACCTCCACAGGAAGATACCCCTCCACAGGACAACCAGAGCAAGTTGATGGTTTTTTTGCAAGAATTGAATCAAGCGGAATTGAACCAAATGAGCGCAAGTATCAGAGGTACTGCGGAATTGATTAATCCTCAAAGTGAGGAGTCCAAATATTATAAGAAGCTATTGCTAAGGGCCAACCCGGACGCAGATGTGTTTATTCTTGGTGATAATACTGTGCTTGTAAAGGTGAAAATGCAAAGCGCCAAAGTGACTGACATTGATAATAATACATCCATTTATAAATGATACACATTCTAGGCTCACCTACGTTGAATACCTAGAGTAATCTATATCTATTGGAGAGAACGAACGGGATCTCGATCCAGAGCCCAGCTCGAGATCGGGTTCACGGGCGGTTGCCTCCGGATGATCACGTTCGAGGTCGTGATCTGGAAACTCTGTCAGGGTTTTGTTACCACTCAATGATTCCAAATATTTGTTTCTCTCGTTGGCAAAGTGTAACTTTTTCTTTAAGATTCTAATCTCGGAATCTCTATCCACAAGTTCTCTCTTAAGAAGTCTCGCCTCCCTCTCTAACAACATCATTTTGTCCAATTTTAAGGTCGGACCCTGGCTCATGAGGTCCACAGTATAAGAGCCGCCACTCCGGGAACCCAAACTCAGGGAATCCTGGCTTCTCAGTTTAGATAGTTGTTCTTTATCGTATTTAATCTCGGATAGTTTGTGTTTGAAGGCATTACTTTTCTCAATCCGTTTCTTCAATTGATGCGAATCAAGACGTTTAGCCGCCAGAGAGCTCGCTGGAACACTTAACCTTTCACAAGCTTGCCTCATTTTCCTTAGATTTTCGTCATCGTTGGAAAACAACGATTTCAACGATCGGAATAATGTAAGAACTTTACTTCGTGGTTTCCCCGCAGGTTTCGCAACCGGCTTCCTCGACGGTTTCTTAACAAGTTTCCCACCGGCAGAGTGTCTAGTTGTGTCGTGCTTGTACAAGTTCCGAAGTCTACGTTTCTCCTTCAACAGATCCGATTTCCGCAACTTTCTCTTTTGTACTACTCTCTGTTTAACTTCTTCCAAATCACCATACTCTCTTTTCCTGCCGTCTGCCTCAGGCAATAAATCCTTCACAAACTGTTGTATCGAATCCAACATTGGAACAACAGAGTAAAAGGAGACGCCTCTTTGGATTGTCCATCGGATCATTGAACTACGCTCTGTTGACAGTGGTAAACACCATTTGCGAAACGTGATGCAATTATTTACACGAACCAAAAGTATCGATTCAAACCCTATATCACGTGGAAGTATTCTGCCAAAGCCCTAAATATTTTTGCCTGCACGTGATGCTCGTCCTGGAAGCAGAGAGACTCCCGCTGTGTGCCCCTCAGCCGAGTGCGAACCTTGGGCCCCACCGCATTTGTGGACCCCGAAGCTTCGCATCAATAGGAAGCACAGCTTCTCTGCCGTGCAATCGAGGTGGTGGCGAAAAAACTCGCGAAAGAATGTTGTTTTGCCAAGCCGTTCCCGCACAGACGCTTCTTCCACGGAAGCTTCGACTGCAAATATATTTTTAGTTTTTCGGCCGAAAAAGGTACTCTAGTGTGGAAGATGGGTTGGGCCGAGCGCCGAACGTTTAGGCCGAGAGGCCCAGCATTAGGCCGAGTACAATCGCCTTAGGCCGAGTACAATCGCCTTAGGCCGAGTGACAAGCTTGCTCGGCCGAAAAAACAGCCCTTCAAATAAGAAACAAGAGCTTTGCCACAGTTTCCAGTTGTCGTTCGTGCAAAGATGCATCTACGTAGAAGCAGATGAGCTTACTGAAGCGTGCAGATAGGATAACAAAACTTTATTATATAATGACTGACTGATAACAATGTCTCTCTCAATTCAAACGTCTCTCTTTTTGTCCCTCTTGTAACCTTGATAATACACTATAGCATCACAGTTATACAATTAACCATCATAATGTCTACTTACAAGTTCGATATCCCAAAGGCTCCCAGAGTGAGTACTTTAAACAAGTTATGTGAAATCTACTACGGTTTCAGACCAAATAAGCCCAAGTTTACACCAGCTGACTACCCTGATTTAAACGGGAAGTATGCTGTGGTGACGGGTTCTAATACTGGTATTGGTTTACACGTTATGGAATTGCTTTATTCGAAGAATTGTAACGTTATCTCCGTAGTGAGAACCGAATCCAAGGGTCTAGCTGCTAGACAAGGTGTGATTGACAAGCATCCAAAATCGAAAGGTTCCATTCAAGTCGTACCTGGTTGCGATTTCTTGGACTTGAAATCGATTAAGCCAGTTGGCTCGAAGATCGAGGAAGCTTTGAAGGGGAATCCTTTGAACATTATCATCCACAATGCCGGTCTAATGGCTTCGTTCAACAATTTGACCTCTGAACAAGGTTATGAGTCCATGTTCCAAACCAATGTCCTTGGACCGCAATTGTTACAACACTTTTTGGACCCATTATTCTTGAAGGACGACGACACTAGCTTGAAAAGAATCGTGTGGGTCAGTTCCGGTGCTCATTTGTTGGGTCCTGCAAAGTACGGTATCAATTGGGAAAACCCAACTTATGAAGGTTTGCCTGTGAAACAGAGACCATCTGCTGTGGTGTTATATGGTCAATCTAAAACTGCCAACATTTACCAATCCAAGGCTTATGCAACAAGAAATGAAAAAATCGTTAACGAGATTGGTTGCGTTTCTACCTCTTGTTATCCAGGTAACTTGAACACCGACTTACAAAGAGATTGGGGTTCCATATCCAGATATTTCGGGAAACTAATATTCTGGGACGGTGTCTACGGTGCCTACTCGGAATTGTATGGTGCTTTGTCTCCAGATTTAAGCACAAAGGACCAAGGTGCCTACATTGTACCATTTGGTGAAATCCATGACCCAAGAGAAGACGTCAGGGAAGGTCTTACGAACGGTGTTGATTTGCAATTCTGGGACTATGTCCAGGAGAAGATTACACCTTTCTTTTAAGAGACCCTTTACACTTGTGCAATGATTTATTGATTATAAAGCAACATTATATAGAAAATGTTGTGTAACTTATAGGTAAGCCTCAGTGGGTTTACGAAAAAAATGTATAAAACTTCTATTATGTTCAAAACGAAGCTATGAGTGAATGTTCACAGAGAGAATTATTCTTACACTTTCCCCTTAAGCTTAGCCAATGCCACTGCTGATGCCATGTTCTTTGCCATTTTTTTATTATTCCCGGTTCCTTCGCCTAGGACGGCGCCTGTCTCTTGCACGGTACACGTAGCAATAAATCTCCCATTCTCTTCTCTAAATGTGTAGGATAGAGAGACACCACGACTCGTCATTAACTGGTATAAATTGTTTGAAGCTAGTTTATCATATATTGTTCCAATGTTTGGGTCATTAGGTTTGGCTACAGGTTTGTTGTTCGAGGTTTTAGCCTTGTTCCCCTGCTTAGTAGATAGCTGTCTCATAAATTTAAATCCCAAAACGGGTTTGATCAAATGTTGTGGCGTGCTTTCTTGTAACTTTGGCTGTCTTTCCTCTTTCCTTATAAAATCATGGAACGTCTGTAGTGCTATCATAGCGGCCCTGATCCCAGCCTCTTTAATGTTTTTCCCAGTGGCCTTTGCTAAGCGGTAATTGCCCATCAGCACTTCCACTTCAAAAGGTGGACCATTTTTAACCACTTCATACTCTACTTTCCCATCAAACCCATACTCGAGCAATGTGTCAGCCAGCATTATTTTAGCCATTTTATTCAACGGCTCTTTATCGGTTGCAGATTCCTCGAATTGTTTGAATTTCTCTTGTGACAAGTTTTCAATCCAATCTGAAATCTCTTTGTAGTCGATACCTTCACGATCCAAAACCAATGCACCAATATACGCCTCTATACAATCTGCGTAAGGTTTGGTGATATTTTTCGATGGGACTTTGTCACCTGCGGGGAAGATCTTTTTCAATTTCTCTTTGAAGCCCAACCTGTCACAGATCCTTTCCAAGTTATCGTTATTGATTATGGTCTCCTTCAATTTGGTCATAGTACCTTCATTAGCCGTTGGGTACTTTTTATAAATACTTGTCGCAACAAGAGCACTCAACCAACTGTCACCTAAAAATTCCAACCTCTCGTTGCTCATCGAGCAAACTTGCTCATCAGTTAAATGTGGGTCCGTACTGTAGAAACTCTTGTGTTTAAACGCCAATTCGGACAATTTGGGATCACTAACCACTGGGTAGCTCAAATATTCTTGAAACAAGTGATGTTCTGGATAAAACTCGTAATTAGTAAACGATGTCAATATGTCCTCGATTTGAGAACCCTCCCGCAACAACTTGTTGGACAGACTTACCACTGGGCTGGTACTGATCAGATTCTTCACTGGATCCTCGTCCATACTAAACTCAGCGATTTGATCATCGGTGAAAGCGAATTGCTTGATCTCGTTCAAAGCATGGTACAATTGGTTGAAACTGTTTTCCAACTTCACGTACTGTTGCAAGACCTGAGCTGCGGGGACACCTCTATCTTTACCTTTACCCGCCATGGTTCTTCTCCACTCAATGTCTACGTTTCTCGTTGTCTAAGTGGTTATGAGTTGTCACAACAAAGTGTATAGGGGAAAGTTCATTACATGAATTAATAAGTCTTAAGCTTAGTGTATAAATACAGAGAGGTATATACAACGAGGGCTTCTTCCAACAAAGTTGATCAATTGTTTATAATTGTTCCACTTTGACGTGGTCACCGTTCTTGCTGGAGGATTCCAAGAAAGCTGCCACACAGGCCAAGTGGTGGAATGCGATTCTTGGGTTACTCTTGTACAAAGTCTTGTCCTTCTTGGCCACTGCCTCGTGGAAGTTCAAGAACTCGGCGTTGACACCGAACGACTCATCTTGGTTGATCTTGAACACTTCCTCCTTGGAGGCAGTCTCGGCAGAGGCGCCGACTCTGACTTTCACGACAGGGTCGTTCTTGTTGGACAAATCGATGACTAGAGAACCGTTGACACCGTAGATCTTCAAGAAGACGGACTTGTCAGTGGCACCGAACGCCGAGCCGTACGTGAACGTCCCGATCACGTTGCTGTCCTTCACTTTCACAGTGGAGAAGGCAATATCGTCAGTGCCCGATTCCTTTCTCACCTGCGTGGTCAAGGCAGAGACGGACTCAAATTCACCCACCATCTCGATCACCAAAGCCAATTGGTGGACACCACCGTCCGATAGGAACCCGCCAATGTGTTCTGGGTTCTGTCTCCAAGACGTGGCCAGATACTTGTTCTGAGCGACAAATGGACCCGTGGAGTTGTGAGTGAACGCCACAACTGGGCCGATCCGGGCCAATTGCTCCTTAGCAACGCTGATACAGGCCAGGTACAACCAGTTCTCAGCGATCCCGATGGGTAACGGCGTCGAGTCGGCCAATTCGACGACTTGTCTCGCTTGCGTCAAATTCGCAGCGATTGGTTTCTCCAACAACACTGGCTTCCCGGCCTTGATGGCCTTGGTGACGATATCTACATTGAATTGCGCTGGTAACAGGGCGTCAATGTAGTCGACCTCTTTGTCGGCAAGGATGGTCTCTAAATCGTCGTACACTTTGTCCTGTGGGATACCAGCAGCCTCGGCAAAATCAGTGGCCTTAGCCTTGGTACGGTTGAAAGCAGCAACGACCTTGAATTGGTCAGGATACTCTTGGTAAGATGGCAAATGCCTGTCCTTGGCAAAGATACCAGTACCTACGACACCAACGTTTAAAACACCCATACTTTCTTGTTCTTGCTGTAGTTGTAGCTGTTGTTGTGACAATGACAATGGCAACGGCAAGGGCTCCGCAATTGATACTGTCCAATATCGGTTCTCCCGCTGTCTATTTATATGCCAGGGGAACTGCTGTCTCGAGGTTCGAGGAGGGAAAGACGGAATCTGCAAAATGCACAAGAACCCGTAGTACTGTGAAACGGATTTAAGAGCTAAACGTAGCTCTCAGAGGGTGTTGGTCGAGTGTAAACGTCATAAGGAAGACGCTTGGTGAGTTGGACAGTGGTGTTAAGTCCGTTCAGGAGTTTATATTGAGAAGGATTGCGTGGCCAGGACCGGTGGTATAGAGCGAGGACGAAGAGAGAAAGAGCAAGATGTCTCGGAAGTTGAAGCGGACAAACCTGTTTGCGAAGGACGTGAGCAACCTGTTGTACGCGTATGGGGACTCTGTGCAACCGCAGACGGAGACGGTGCAATGCCTGGACGAGTTGGTGTCGATGTATTTGGTGAACGTGTGCACGAACGCACACCGGAGTGCTGAGAAGTCGCAACGGAGCAAAGTGAAGTTGGAGGACTTTCGGTTTGCGTTGAGGAACGATCCGGTGAAGCTCGGCAGGACGGAGGAGTTGATAGCGACGAACAAGCTGATCCTGGAGGCCAAGAAACAGTTTAACGAGAACGATCATTCGAACTTGAAAAAAAGCCGAGGCGACGATGACGACGACGATGAGGAGAACGACCACGACCACGACCACGACGAGGATAACGATGACGAGGAGCGTGACAACTCCGTGAAGCAAGCGGCGAGGCCGAAGAACAAGCGAACGAAGAACGGTAATAATACCAATCCGAAACGACAACGGAAGAACAACAGTGAGAAATGAAGATAGCGGTTACGCAGTATATAGAGTTACATACTTTCAATGCAAGTTTAGTTTATAGTATCTAGGGTCCTTCTCCTCCTCGCTCAAGTAGTTCTTGACACCAACAAAAGAGTTCCACAATTTGCTTGCTTGGACCAATGCGACATTCCATACGTTTCTTGGAAGATCTAAGTAACTTCTATAAATGAACCTGATGGCCTCCATGACGTTGTGGATCTCGGTGTTCCAAGCTTTCTTCCACTTGTCCAGTCCTTTGTGAGAGCCCAGTTTCTTGGTCTTGTAACTCTTGGGTAACTTGATGTCACCAAATGCGGTAGGGTTGACTTTGTCCTCTTGGACAGGTTTCTGTGCCGGCTCCTTAGCAGTGTTCTGTGCAAACTTTTGTGCCGACTTCTTGGGCTCTGCGATTTCTGGTTCGCTGTTATTCAGTTTCCCGACAGTGTTACAAATCTTGTCCTTGGCGATTTGCAAAAGTTTGAAGAAGTTGTTGGCTTGGAAAAAAGATGGGTCCTCCCT
Organism: Sungouiozyma intestinalis; assembly: GCA_003708845.3. Classification (NCBI taxonomy): domain Eukaryota; kingdom Fungi; phylum Ascomycota; class Saccharomycetes; order Saccharomycetales; family Saccharomycetaceae; genus Sungouiozyma; species Sungouiozyma intestinalis. Next base: position 24,071 of record PPOJ03000052.1, on the reverse strand, counting down.
CTTCTTGTACATGACTTCGAACTCGTTTATCGACTCGATCGATTTGGACAGTCTATCAAAGGTGTTCATTAATGCTATCAATTCAAACTTGGTCAACTTGTCGACCACCATTTGTCTAGAGGTTTCGTCTGCTTCGTCTAATTCGAAAAGAATCTTTAGCGCAGTGGCATACCCAGTGGTTTGCACTTTACCCCAAAGCTTACAACGGTCACAGTGGACACAGTCCATAATCCTCGTCACGTTCTTGAAACGGCTTCTAAATTCGTTCTTCAAAGAGGAGTCAAGTTCATGCTTGAAGACCAAATCCTCGTTGAAGATCTTGGTATCCAGTTGAGACACAATATTCATGATCTTCACCTTGACGTCCTCGTGGTAGTCATTGCAGAAATCTAAATGGCTCAAGTACGGTTTCACTTTGTACAAGGCTTTCGCAACAATGGCATAGTTGAAATAAATGTTTGACACTCTCTCGGGGAAATTCCCCACCCTCATCATAAACAGGTCCAGGTTGGGCCCCCATTTACCTGTCTTCGTGTCCAAATGGTCGTTAGATAGATGTGTACCGATCGATGCGTGCAACCCAGAGACTAACCTGTAAAAAGCGTCCTTCGCCAAGCATTGATCCGATTCGTTGATATTGCTGGGGAAACAGTTTTCCGCATAGATACTTTGCCAGATTTGCCCAGCTTGTTGGCCACCGTACCCGGTAAACCGCTCAGGGTTCGCACTCAAGTCCACCAACAACGCATCGGGACTAGTAAAATCCTTCACGTCGTAGTAATCTATATCCGCCGCTAAACCCGCATCACGCTTCTGTTGGTCACAAAGTTGTCCCAACAGCAGCCCTTCGTCATTGATATTAACATCCCCTTGTACATCACTATCGCTATTGTCCACCTTCCCTAGCACTTCCGGCTGCCAATACTCCGGCAACTTATCCCAGTCCTCGACAACATCAATCGCACAACTCCTACTGAAACACAACCCTTCGTTATTCTCCCAAATCGTACACTTCTTCAATGGGTCGAATTTGAAGTATTTGAAGAAATCAGTACGAACCAGGCTATAAAGATCCTTCCGGATCTTCCCATTAATCTCGTTGATCTCCGATATCGTCACGTCACAACCCGGCCCTAGACGCTCGTCCTTGTCCATCTTACAGAAAGTTGGTGCATTGTCACTAAACACAGTTTGCTCCGTGGCACTCAAGGCCACAGAACAAAGACTTGCCACCACGGAAAGCGGTATCAACTTCATAATAGCACTCCTTCTTGCTATACCACACCACACACTAAAAGCCAAACAACCAGCCTCCAAGTGATCTACCTCTCTGTGCCAAGGCACCTCTTATATACTACTCAGTGATTTGTCATCTTTTGGACAGTCTGTTCTTATGCTCTCTAAGCCCATATATCACGTGCCTGCCAGGGTCCCTCCCAGGGTCTTTGGCCATTGCCAGGTTCGTCTGTTGCACCGTGAGAGTTGCCTGTGAGAGTGGTTTGCCCAGTTGCAGGTTGGTGGGATTGAGGCTTGGCTTTCTTTCTGGAAGCTTCTGCTTCGTGGCGGCCCTTGTCAATTGAATAATTGTAACAAAGTGTCGACCGAGACACCGACTCTGAACTTCTTAGCTGCGCAGACGTCTTCTATTATGTCTGGGTCGACGTCTGGGAACATTGATTTCAATGTTGAGAGTGCTTCTTGTCTTTCCTTTTCCTCTAGATCTCTTATGAGTGTGTTGAAACTTTCAGCTGTCGTATGGGTCTCTGTATCGTTTGTCGAGGTCCTTGACGAAGTCTGTGTCGGGGCAAAGAAGTCGCTGAACAGACCCTTCATAGAGTTTGCGACTTCGTCCAGCAACGGCGACGCTACCGTGTGTGGTGCGGGCCTGTCTTCCTGGGCCCGTGTTTGTTCTTGTTGTTCTGTAGCCCTCTGTCCTAGCAACTTGCGTTGGTTAGCCTCGTATCGGCTCTTGAACTCTGCCGTGTCGTTGATGGTCAATTTGGTTTCGTCCAATTCTAAGATGAAATCGACTGCACCGTGGAGACTGCTCAGATAGTAAGCCTCCTCGCCGTGGTTGAACTCTTGGTATCTAAACCTCTCGATGTATTGCAAGTTGGAGTACAGCTCCCTGGACCCGCTCTTCAACACTGTGAAGATCAGTAACGGTAGGAAACAGTCCGCGCCTTCAGTGTCCAAATGGTTATGCTTCAATAGTCCAAAGATAACTTTACAACAGTTCAACACACACACGATCTTATCGCGCGGGGACTTGAACTTGCTGATCTTGTCCAGCTCGTTGCAAGCTAGCTGTATGAACTTGGTCAGTTTCGTCGTGACCGCCGTGGGGATGTCCAGGTTCTCTAACTCGATGAACTGGAACTCCAAAGTCTTGTCGTTTAAGCTGGTGTCCATCCTCAGGTCCTCCCTGTGGCTCTCGTTCGGGTCCCGCAGGCAAGGTGAGAAGCATCGTGTGTACAGTTTCCCCATAATCAGCTTTTCCATACCTTCCTTGGCGTTAACCAGACTGCGCTCGTCCATCGACTTGAACGGTTCAAACGTCTTCAGTTTGCTGTAGATAAAGGTCTTGAAGTCGTGCACCAACTTGGCTTGCTCCTTCGTGGTCCAGCTGGTGTTCTGAGTCATGAAGTTGTGAAGGAACGATTTGGTGTATCGAACGATGGGGTCGGCTTCCGGCCGTTTCAATTGCTGGATGAACAGTTGGAAATCGAACCCGACTTCGTCATTGTCACTGGCCGTGGGTGTGTTGGTCGCAGCCATTGGTTCATTGACACTGGCCATCGTTGCTTGGGGGGGGGGGGCTGTTGTGTAAGGGCAAGAGTAACGTTCTTGAATATATGTTATGAAATACTAGGCGTAAGACACTCTGCCCAGCAATGGGGTGCAAGAGATAGAGCCAGCAATGGGTGCAAGGCATAGAGCCAGCAATTGGTGCAAGGCTCGGCCGGCTCCTCACCCAGCTAAATACTCTATATACTTGGCCGCTTGCTCGAAATTGAACGCCAGCAACATCGTAAACCCGTTGAACACGCACCGCTTGGTCAGCTCCGTCATGGTCTCCTCGGACTTGGAGTCGTCCACGACAAGGACCAGGATATTGTCGTCGTTCCCGCGCAACGGCAGCATCCTCCTGTCGATGTAATCCGGATACAGCTTGTGATACGTCAAAGTGAGAAACAGCACGGAGCGGCCCTTCACCAGGTAATCGTAGTAGATCTTCTGAGTCGGTGAGTTGGATGTATACTTCCAACTGGTGTTCTTCAAGTGGTTCAACAGAGGGTTCTCCTTCTGTGTGGTATTGACGAACACTGTCTTGCTCGTAAGGCCCACACCGGCAGTGGCACGCCCGGCGGCGCCCACCTGCGGCACTGTTCTCGTTGCACGCGCTGCACTCGTTGCACCCGTCGCACTCGTTACACTTGTTGCACTCGGACGGGGTGGTGAGTCCCTCGCTGGCTCATCGCCAGTTTGACTCTCTCTCAACCGTTTCACACCGGCCAGAATGCTCTGAAACGACGTAGGATCAGTGTTCTCCATGGCACCACTCGGTCACCGCTCTGTAACCTCTGGAACAGTGCCCCATCGGACCCCGAATGGCACTTGTACTTGGCACTGGCACTGGCACCCCATGGGAAGACCCGCGCTTTTCCGCAACTGCCCACGTGACCGCACACGTGTATGTCACGTGAGATACACGTGACACCCAGCCCGAGCTCCCTCTGCCAGTGCCAGTGCCAAGTACAAGTGCCATTGCCAAGTACAACTGCTGTTGGTACCAGGGAGTCAGGACCAGTAAGCAATAGCTAAAGTGACACAATGTCTGCATCGAACAAAAGTATGTCTGAAGATCGTTGAAACCCTGCAAACGTATCTATACTAACACTACGTAGTTGACTTGACGAAACTTAATCTGGAGCAATTGTCTCTAGTGAAGCAGCAGTTCGATCAAGAACTGCAGCATTTCACTCAATCGCTGCAGGCGCTGGTGGTGGCCAAGAACAAGTTCACAGAGTGCATTAACGACGTGAAAACTATGTCGAGTGGGTCCGGCGATGGCCAGCTGTTGATCCCTGCGACTGCGTCGCTGTACTTGCCCGGGAAGGTCAAGGACCGCAGCACGTTCATGGTGGACGTCGGGACCGGGTACTACGTGGAGAAGAGCGCCGAGGAGGCTATCAAGTTCTACCAGAAGAAGATCGACAAGCTGAGTGGTGAGTCGGTTACGATACAGCTGATTATCAAGGAGAAGAGCGAGTCTGCGATGGCGGTGGAACAACAGATCAGGCAGGCGGCGTTGAAGCAACGCCAGGCCGCGGCACAGAAGCCCGTGGCCGCTTAGTCCTATATACGTCTCTGTAGTAGTGCGAGGGCCGTTGTGGTTTATCGCAGTGAATTGAAAATTTTTTATTTGCATCTCTCTTTACAAGCGATGAGCTCGACTACAGAGGAAGTTTCAAAAGTGTAACGAGCAGTTTTGGAGCTGGGATAGTGTGTGTAGAGGTCCAATGGGTAAGAAGAAGGGAAACGGCAGTCGTCAGAAGAGTTCTAGAAGGGCTTTGGACGCTTTAGAGCTCGCAGAGAGAGAGCTTGCGGGTAGCGATGGAGGTGATGAGGTACATGATTATCAGCAAAATGGTAACGTAGTGAACCTTTTGAAAGTGTCTAAGCGGGGTGGTGACGATTCTGATGGAAGTGAGGACTCGTTTGTGGACGAAGAGGTCGATTCTGACGAGGCGTTGGGTTCTGATGATGATTACGACGTCTTGAACAGTAAATTCTCACAGACAATTAGAGACCGAAGAGAAGGTAATATCGATGTAGAAGAGGATGGGTATGCGTCTGTGGATGAGGCCGAGTTGATGCCTCTGTCTGCTGTTTGGGACAAGGACACTGTCGAGTCCGATTCAGATGGTGCAGTTGATAACTTGGATTTACAGGATGCTAGTACGGATGAGAGCGATAGCAACAGCGAGAGTGAGAGCGAAAGTGAGAGTGAGAACGAGTCTCATAGTGAAAACCCATTCGATGAACTTTCAGAGGACGATGAAGAGTTAGAATTAAACACGGTCACTTCGAAACTCTTAAAGGATTCCTCTCAGGCCTCGAAGAAGAAACTAGCAAACTATGGTGCTGGGAAAGAGAGTGAGTTTGGGTTGAACAGCTCGAATAAACTGTCGTTACAAGATATGATGGATGTAGTCGACGACCAAGAAGTGATAGCGACTACGACATTGCTGAAAGGCGACCTCACAGCCACAGACGTCCCATTACCTCAACGGATCCAAAAGAGACATGAACGGAAAGCAGCTTACGAGATCTCTAAGGAACAAGTCGAGAGGTGGAATGACGTGGTGAAACAAAACAGGAGAGCCGAGCATCTATCCTTCCCAATGAATAAACCCACAGAACATAACGAAGCAACAGCTTTCATTGCCAACGAGCAGACCACCAAGTCTGAATTAGAGACAAAAGTGGATGAGATGTTGAAAGAAAGTAATTTAGTTGAACCTGAAAAGGACAGCAAGTTTGAAGATCTGGCCACTCAGAAGATGACCCCGGAAGAGATGAGGAAGAAAACCGTGGAGATGAGATTAATGAGAGAGCTTATGTTCCGTGAGGAGAGGAAAGCCAGACGGCTAAAGAAGATCAAGTCCAAATCGTACCATAGAATCAAGAAGAAAGAGAGGTTAAGAAACCAGGAATTGGCAGGTGACTCGGATGAAGATGACGATGAGGAAAGAGAAATCAAGAGAGCCAAGGAGAGAATGACATTGAAACACAGAGCACAATCCAAATGGGCCAAAGACATGATCAAGCACGGTATGAGCAACGATGCGGAGACCAGGGATGAAATTGAAGAAATGTTGAGGCAAGGTGAACGATTGAAGTCTAAAATCATGGACCAAGATTCTGGCTCTGATGATGACTCTCGATATGCCACTCTACAGGATTTAGAACAACTCTCGGATTCAGAGAAATCGAATCCAAAACCCAAAGTGTCATCCAAGACTGGTGTCATGGATATGGCTTTCATGAAGAATGCAGAAGAAAGGGAAAGGACCTCAAACCGTGAAGCCATTGAGCAATTACGAGCATTCGAGCGTGGAGAAAACGTTGACCTCTCGGATACGGAGGACAGTGGGAAATATGGCAGTGAGAATGTACAATTGAACCACGGAAGAAGAATATATACCCCAGGCAATATTGATTCTCGTAAAGAAATGTTAGAACATAATGCAAAAATCCGTGAAGAGAATGAATTGGATCAATCCAGGTCCTTAGAGGCCAAGTTAAAGAAAATAAATTACACTGCGGACGGCAAGACAGAGATCCGCACAGAGGAAGAGCAACTTTCTCAAAGTGAAGATGACAAAGGAAAGAACAATCAATCCAACGATAAAAACTTGTGGTTAGCCGATAGTGATGACGAGTCCACTTACAAAAAATCCTCCAAGCTGCATGTGGTTGACAAAGATAGTTCCCGTCTCTCAAAGAGCCAACAGAAGATCAACAAGAATAAGAAAAGAAACGGTAAGAACTCCAATGACGCGGACGAAGTGCCAGATCTGCTATTGGACTCTACTACTTTGGATATAGTCGATGCCTACGGAGGTTCTGACGATGAAGGGAAACAATTTATGTTTAAGCAACAAAACGTTATTGCAGAAGCCTTTGCAGGTGACGACGTGGTGGCAGAGTTCCAAGACGAGAAGAAACGAGCCATAGAAGACGATGACGACAAAGAGGTCGATGTGACTTTACCAGGCTGGGGTGACTGGGCAGGTGGAGATATAAACCCTAAGAAGAAGAAGAGGAAATTCATCAAGAAAGTGAAAGGTGTTATGAGCAAGGATAAGAGAAAAGATAAACGGTTGGAGAACGTAATAATCAACGAGAAAGTGAACAAGAAGGCATTGAAATACCAATCCTCCGCTGTGCCATTTCCTTATGAAAATAGAGAACAATACGAAAGATCTCTGCGTATGCCAATTGGCCAAGAGTGGACTTCTCGTATGACACATCAATCGATGATTAAACCTAGAATCACTACTAAGCCTGGTCAAGTCATTGACCCATTGAAGGCTCCTTTCAAATAAAATACGCATCTTTCTATATACAAGTTTTTTCATATCCTGTAGACATCGCCACTTAGGAAACTTTTAAAATCGTTACAAGACATTAAGTTTTAAATGCTCGTATATACAAATAGTACCAAAACATAACAAAGGCAACCACACAGCTAATTCCTATCTTATAATACCGTTAAATTAAATTATAAACCTATATACAAGTCTGCTCCCTCCCAGTTTCTCGCAGTAGTATCTAATTTTTAGAGTCAATTGGGGCAGGTGTCTCCTTGGCTGTCACCTTCTTTTCGTAACGAGTACCATTTGTGTAAAGCGTGTACGTCAATGCGCCTGTCATGTAGATAGCACCTCCTACTAGACCGACAACAGTCAGTCTATGTATTGTGTCAGTGACTCGGGTGTACCAAGCGTATCTTGCCATTTCTATTGGTTTAACACAGGGATTTTTTCTTTGATCCTAGACAGCGTAGTTACAAAGCCACAGAATCTTACTTAGAAAACAGTTCTAAACAGAGTCCAATCTACACAGATGGAACGAACTGTCGCTATTAAATGAAGCCTTTAAAAGAGTGGATTCAAGAAACTTTTCAAATAAACGTCTAATTCGTGCAAAATGCCATCCAGTCCCACCAAGGTACCTTCGCCAGTCGGGTCTGTGGCTCTCGCACGAGGGGGAATCCAGGGAGTATAGGATCAGAGTATGCTCTGGTACACTCTGGATGAGTTATTTAGAAATCAAAATAGTTTTAAAATGGCTCGATATATATGAATAACAAGGAAAACAGGTTTTTATGGGGAGATTAAGTTCAGTAGTTGAAGATCATTCTGTAGCATTTGTTTGCAAAGTATCCCGCATGGTTGAAGATCTGTCTGTACAATGGGACTGGTTTATAGCCGAAAAACCATTGCGTGTTATCCTTGGCTAGTTGGATCAAATCTTCCTTCTTAGAGTTTGTGTCGAATTGGGCGCCGAAACTTTGCAAGTATGCGGCTAAGTCCTCCTGCGACCACGAGTTCAAGCGGTCGCTCAAGGATTGGGAAATATCGTCCTTCAAGACGCCGGCATCGTTGTTGATACTTTTCAACTTGGAGGCCAGCGTGTCGTAGAGCTTAGAGTCTGCGACTTGGTCCTTCTTTTCATCCATCCATACCTTGGCGTCCTGTAAAGAGGAGGCTACTTTGTTCTTCATGTCTACTAGTGGTTTGTTACGGTTGGTGATGGCCAAGGAGATCAGTTCTTTCTTGGTGGCAAAGTAAGGATAGTCGATGCCACGGTAGTCCAAGAACGTCTTCAACTTCTGTTTAGGCCAGCTTTCAATACCAATCAAGAAGGTGTCGTTCATGACTTCGTCGGTCTTGTCCTTCGTCTTATCCTTTAATTTGCCCATGTAATGCTTGGACCCGTCCCATAATTGCGATGCATACTCTGGGGTCTTCTCCAAGAAAGGCTTGGCGGTCCGCTTAGCTGCTTCTAAGTACCATTGGGCGTCGTCCTTCAAGAAATCCATGTTCTTCTTGGCAGATTCAAGCAAATAGTCACGAGAGTTTACCATGTTGTCCTGTAAGGCGACCTGGTGGCTCTCTAACCATTTCTCAATATCGTCGTTGGACCACGAGTCGAACAAATTGTCCTTTATCTCGCCGGCCTTATCGACAAACTTCTTGTTGGCAAAGTCCAGCTTATCCAACACACTGTATCTTTCGTAGTCCACGCGCTTAGAGACATCATAGATGTTCTCCTTCACACGGTGCAACAAGGCATCCCTGTTCTGCGAGATGCTCTGATCGTACGAGATCTTGTACCCGTTCAACCAATTCTTGATGTCGTCCACAGACCAGTTCTTGAAGTACGAGTCCGAAGGGTACAAGCCGGATAGGTTATCCTGCTTCGACAGCTGGTCGAAATTCTCCTTCACAGTAGAAAGCAGTTGGTCCTTCGTGGCCCTCGCGTTCGTCTCGATCTTCTTCGAGTTCAAGTACGACCGCAGCTCGTCTGCGGTCCAAGTGTTGAACAACCAGTCAGACACCTTGTTGCCCAGACTCTCCTGTTCCAACCATGGGAAAGAAACCTTGTCCGACTGCCACACCTTCCACCAAGGGCGCTTGCCCGTGTACTCGTCCCATTTTGCCGCAGCGTCCTGCTTCAATTGCTCGTAATTCTTGGACGACAAATCCTTCAAATTCTCCTTATGATCGTGCAAGTAATCGCTCAGATCCTGCTGGCTCCATTGGCTAAAATCAAACACCCGCTGTTGCTCGGCTACTACAACCGACGCCAACACCGCTGTCCCAATAACACTACGTACTCTCATTTCGTTATAATATGTGCTGCTCTCTATACCATTTCCTACCCAACGCAAACAACTACCATATTACCAACACGGGCTAAACACCAGATTTAACTCTCCTTATATAGCTTTGACACCCACCAACAGGATGACCTCTCCCTTTAGATCTGACCCTTAAGGCTACCACGAGCGCCTTTGAGCGGGTGTTTCCGCTGTTGAGGGCGAAAGGGTCTGCTGCCTTTCCCTTTCCGGGTCTGGGTGCACGGGTGCTATGGCTCGGGGATACGTCATGGGGCACGTGTCAGCACGTGCCGACAACTGTCAGGTGACGTGCAGATCAGGTGACTCTATATCATGTGACACAAAATCATGTGACTACATATCACGTGCCCAGATGTTACCACGTGACCTCTGCAACATTCTGTCATTCAACGAACGGCAAAACACTATCTTCTCTACTACACTTAGCAAGAGCATCGTATTATAGAAGCCCGTACCCGTGAGTGACAACTTTTCAACAGGATTGCTACATCAACCCTGTGCACGGTCTTTTTCTCAGGAATGTCCGCTACAAACTCTCCGTTTCCAGGCTACTCTTCAACGCCTATTGGGTTTGGAATTGAGAACTCCATTGAAAATGTGGGATTCAAAGCTATCTTGCCCATCCCGATCAAAGTCACCAGAGAGCAGTCCAACGGTGTTGCGTCGAGCCAGGATCCCAGGTTAGGCGGCACAGCGGGCCAATTTTCGCTTGCGAACCTCAATGTGTTCCAACAATTGCCCAAAGAGACTTCGAGAGGCACTGACGATCTGACGAGGATGAAACTGGCTTTAATGAGTGGGATTCCCGAGGAAGTGAAATGGTCTTTGAAGAAATATTTGACGTACAGTAACAAAGCTCCGTATATGATCAGTTTAAAGAACTTACCGGGTATCTTACCACTGTTTAAAAAATTCATTATGGATTCTAAACCAATCATCTCGAATTTCAACACTCCAAATATAATTTCCACCACGACTATGGATATCTTACAAATAGGATTGAACAGTATGCTTATATTAAGAAACTTGGCTCAAGATACGGAGTCTATCCAGGTCCTGGTGAAGGACCAAGACATTAAGGCGTTTTTATTGTTCGTTTTGCAAAAATACGAGATGAGTTTTAACCCTAGTGAGAAATGGACCGTTTATGACAACAATTCACTCTACTTTAATGAATTGATCCATTACACTTTGGATTTAATGGAGGCCATATCGTCGTACATTGCCCCAGCGAAGAAAGACGATCCTTTTTTCAAAACCTTGGTGATGATATTGAAATTCACTAAGGATAGATACATGGTTATATCCATTCTGAGGTCGCTGTCACGTCTCTTGGTCAGATCCTCTGCGGAAGAGCTTAGTGCTGCCGATGATTTGGATGACGCCACGCTATCCTACATCGTCTCATTATTACTGATAGATTGTGACGCCGAGTTGATGTTGGCAGGGTTCGATTTCTTGTACCAATACATCCTTCCGGGAAACGAGAGAATCTTGAAGCTGTTAAGTGGAGAAGATCGCTTTGCGACATTAAAATCAATCCTGCCCATCTTACTGAGTTATAATGTCGAGACCCCAGATTACAAGAAGATTGCATCTGCAAACGTGAAACTAATAAAAAGGTTAAGACCACCGGCACCTAAGGATGTCCCCACATTAGATGACTCGCTTTTCAAGGATTTATTGAAACTGAATGAACCCAATAGATCAACCACGTGGTTGAAATGCTGTTTTGAAGCTGTAGAAGACTCAGAGTTCACCCAGATCGCTTTGTGGAAAGCTTATGAATGTAAAATGGGACCTCCTGTTCGTGAGTCTGGTAGAAAGCTTCTACCAGCAGTAGAGTTCATCAAGAACGTTTCTAACGCTTACACTGACGCAACGGCTATGGTAATTACAGATGCATCAACGGGGAAGAAAAGATTCGTGATAAAGGGCATACAACCTAGACCCAGAGCATTAACTCTCGAAGAGGCATCTATGGTGGCAAAGACCAGTATCTCTGAATTTAAATCCAAATACCTTGATGACCCGAAACTAATCAAACCCGCATCGCAAGAACCATTGCCCAAGATAGACTTCCCAGTGAGGCTATCTGAAGTCTCCAAGACAGCTTGTACGTTCTTATGTTTAATATCAAATGACACAAAGGGGAAAGGTATGGAACTTTGTAAAGAGATCAGATCATCTGTTCTACATAAAGCTGCTGACATCCCACCGTTGAGCTCTGCTTTGTCGGAATACCTAGATAATACCCCCAAGGCATAATATTGTAAGATGAAAAAAAACAGTCGGAATATATATATATATATCTGTTGTATAGATGGTAGCTATTTGGTTTAATTGAAGAGATGATATTTCCCTTACTGTGCTATATTCGATCAATGCTTGGTAGCATATTTCCTTCTGAATTTGTCATCGATCTCAGTTAAATAATAGACACCCTTCGTTAAATGGCTGATGGCTCCAAAGGGAACGCAATCCTTTTTAAGATGTGTCTCTTCTCTGATACGAAGCACTTGTTCAAAATCCTCAGGAGATTTACCAATCCTTTTGTTTAGTTTATTCTCAATATCCAGATTTTCTACAATCTGGGTGAGATCACCTTTGATCTTACACGAAAACAACGTAGCCGCCAAGCCGGACCCATACGAGAAAAGCCCAATCCTTTTCTCCATTAGGGATTCCTTGTCAGTGTAGTACAATAGCGATGCTAATGCTGCGTATAGTGAGGCCGTGTACATATTACCGGTGTTAGTAGCGACTTTCAGAGAAGGTGCTACTTTTGTATTGAAATGATCCTTGGATAATTTAATAAATTCTTTCTCAAGAGCTTTATCGTTCAAAGAGTCTTCATATGGTACCTCCGCTAATGATGAGTCACACTGATCGTAAAGTGTTGGGTCCAGTTTGAAGTCATTGTATAATAGCCTTGCATACGATTTTGTGACTAGTTTGCAAGTTGGAACATGGAAAACGTTATAATCGAAATATTCTGGCGTATTCACCGTACAGTCCTTCACAGCAGATGAAACTTTACCTTTGTCAATAGCCTTTCTTGAATAAGCCCGATAAGCTTTATCTAAAGCTTTCAAGTAGCACTTCATTGATTGTAACCCTTCGACGTAAGGATATTCGCTTGTCAAATCTGGTTTATAAAAATCATAGGTATTCTCCATGTAAGAACCTCTAACATGCTCAAAAACAATTGGGGCATCTGGTCCAATTAACATTGCCACCGCACCAGCGCCGCCCGTGGGTCTGGCGGCTCCTTTATCATAAATGGCGATGTCTCCACAGACAACAATAGCGTCTCTCCCGTCCCAATGGCTCGACTCTACCCAGTTAAGAGCATTGAACAAAGCGTTTGTACCACCGTAGCATGCATTCAAAGTGTCAACACCCTCGATATCGGTGTTTTCGCCAAATAATTGCATCAGAACAGATTTCACAGACTTGGATTTATCTAGTAAAGTCTCTGTCCCGACTTCTAACCGCCCAATGTTATTCTTATCGACGTCAAATTTTTCTAAAAGCTTGGAACAAACGGTTAAGCAGATTGAATAAATATCTTCTCTGTCATTCACAAACGACATGTTAGTCTGACCTAACCCGATCGTGTATTTACCAGTAGAAGCATAATCAAATTTTTCCAATTCCTCTTGACTCACATACTGAGATGGGATATAAATCTCCATACCTTTAATCCCAACATTCTGTGGTCTCACCAACTGTGTGTCTGTCCGTTGTTTCTTCCCCTCAGTCATACTGGGAAACCTAAATAAACAACTAATCACTGATACAAATGAATCAAAGAAGACACCTTCTACAAGGACCAAAAAACCAAAAAATGAAGACCCAGAGAATAAGTGACAAGTAAGGAACGTTAAATTCTTTGTAGATTACTCGGTATTTATATACTTTTCCGTGGTCTTCGGCGGCTAATGGCAAAGGAAAAAACATACACAAAATGACTATAAAATGAGTTCAGTGGCTATAGACTTCATACTTATACAAGCAATAGTGGCAGTAGCGGGACCGTAGCGGCCATTCTTGTGTGCTATGCACTATACAGTAGGCTAGCATGTCTAAAAGACGAACACTTGAGCGTCTCCAGAGGAGTCGCTAGGGTCGTAATTCCAACCTAATTCCTTGGCAAACGTTAGCACAGATTCTTCCATGGGTTTTGGCCCACAGATCAACAGTCTATTCGAGCTTTGTGGACGTGGTAAGTGCGATTCCATGGTCTCTTTAGTGACTAACCCTGAGCCACCGTCCCATGATGGTGGTGGGTTACGTAGCACGTAATGGATCTTCAAATGTGGGTACTTATCGGCAATCTCGTTCAACTCGTCTCTCAACAGGATATCGTTCTCAGTATCGTTGGCGTAAACCAAGGACACTTTCGTTGTGTCTTCAGGAACGGTTATAATCTCATTCAAGATTTGCAAGATCGGAGTGATACCAGAACCACCGGCAATGACACCCAGTTCCTTCGAACTGTTACTCTTATAATTGAGCAAGCCGATAGGGCCTTTGAACTCCAGAAACTCTCCTGGAGCCAGACCAGCCATATATTTCGACACTTTACCATCTTTGTACGATTTGACTAGTAAATCAATGTGGCCCTTATCGAAGTTGGGGTTGATCGGGTTGTAATTTCTCACAATCTGCTCACCGTCAATATTCAACCTAACGGCAACGTGGTGTCCAGCTGGGATGTTTAGGGATTCCAATTGTGTCTTCAATTTGAATCTGTAGATCGCCGTGTTCTTAGAGATCAGAGTTTGGTCTTCCAGTTCCAATTTCGTCCATTTGTCCGGCACCAAAGAGATCCGTCTATTGTATGCGGACAAGTACCTAATGAGCAACATGGCCCCAACAGCAGGGATCACTAAGGTGATTTTCCACTCTTGGCCCAGGACGGCAAGAATTATAGCTCCGACGACAACTAGAGCAGACGGGATGTAGATCCCATGGATCGGCTCATTCAGCAGATTCCTCAACTCTTCTTCACTTCTAGCCATTGCGCTCCGTTACTCACAACCGTTTCTCTAAACTACAAGAACTAGTCTGAACCTGTAGAGTGTGTTGAATGTGGAGGGAATTTACAAATGCGATATTACAGAATTTTTCAAAATTTGAAGCGATGAGCTATAACATTATATATCTATACAAGCGTTTTGGTGAATGTTTTAAACGTGGTGTGGCCAAGCACATCTATCAGGGGGGTCGTCAATTGGGAGGAGTCATAAAAATTTTATGCCTTTGCTCTACTAGCTAGTTATACTGCTCTTTCCGGCTCCATTGAGTCGACCATGGAACTGTCATTCAAGTTTGCGTATTTACCAGGGTTGACTTCGTCGTGGTACTTTTCACTGATCTCTTCTAGAGTCATTCTCTTCGTTTCTGGGATCAGAAGCGTGGTGAAGATACCTAGCAACATGAACAAGGCGAAGATTTCCATCACATGAGGTAACCAACAGTTTTTAGGTTTCCCGTCCCTGGCACAGTTGTGGTCGATTAGAGTACCCAATGCCGTTTGTGCGATGATGGCACCAATTTTACCCGAGGCAGCAGAGATACCGTGTGCTGTGGACCTGTATCTCGTTGGGAAAACTTCTCCGGGGACGATGAACGTCGTCACGTTAGGTCCGAAATTTTGGAAGAATTGACTGATGATGTATAACCCCAGCAAGCTGCTGTCGCTGATCTTGTGGTATGCGAACCCCATGATACAGAACAAAGCGGTCAACACGATGAACCCCATCAATTGGATGGGTTTTCTGCCAATGGTGTCAATGGTAAAGACAGAGGCCCAGTACCCTGGCAAAGAACCTGCACAGATCAGGATCAAGTTCCCGACGGCGGAGTCGTGCAATTTTTTGTAAACGTTATGAGACCCGGCAAACCCGATGGTTTGCAAGATTACTGCAGTGTTAAGACTGATCCCGTAGAAGGCCACGTCCAGCATGAACCAGGACCCGGCAGTCCCCAACAGGATCTTCCCGTACTTCCATTGGCCGAAGTGGTGAACGAAATCTTTGAAGGATGCCTTTGGTGGAGTCACATCGACGGGTTCAATGGCAGTAGAGACTCTGTCCAAGTGTTCCAATTTTTCATCGTGTGTGATCTTTTGTATGTCGATGGATTCCAAGTCGGCTTCGACGTCCAAAACGTATCTTGGTGACTCTGGGATGGTAAGTCTGAAATACAAACCAATCACACCAGGCACAGCACCTAGACCGATAAGGATTCTCCACATTTGGTCACAAGCACGCATACAAGCAACACCACACTCGGCTCCAGAGTTAGCACCGATCAAATCAGGGCGGTACGCACGCACGACAATAATCGCAACGATACCGGCAGCGATCTGACCCCAAGCCTGGTTAGCAAACACGGCACCCATGATGGCACCTCTCCATTTTGTGGTAGCAAACTCGGAAGTGATAATGGACGATAACGGATAGTCACCACCGATACCAATACCCATCACGACTCTATAAAAAGTCAACACTGCGACGAAATTCACACCTGGAGAATGGCCCGTAGTACATTGCAAGATAGTCGTTGCAATCATCAGGATCAACTCCAAACCGTAAATCTTCTTTCTACCGACAACATCGGCCATGGTCCCGAAACCGACTTGGCCGATCACTGTCCCGACAGAGGTAGACACTTTCAACAGCGTCTCCGTTGAGTGTGGCATACTACCTTGCCAGAACACGTACGACAACATAGCAATACCCAAGTTAATGGCAAAGATATCGTACGAGTCAGTAAGAAACCCGACACCGGCAACCATAATCGTTCTCATATGACCCCACCCGAATGGAGCCTCATCGATTTTTTCCAAAGCAAGACGACGCCTCTCCAAGGGATCATCAATGTGTGCAAAATCGTTTAAATAATTGTGGAACGCAATGTTACCACCAGCGGTCATATTAGCATTCTCTTCGCCATCCTGTACCTTGGCGCCCATTATTATAATTGTTGTACTTGTGGTGGTGGTTATATAGAAGACAAGAGAAAGAGATTGATAGAAGGGAGTGCAAGAATTCTGATTATCTGAACTGACCAACGGCTTATATACCTCGATGATCGGCACACCAAGAGGGGTGGTTACTTAACACTGCCATTCCTTGTGTCAGACCCAACGTGGGCTCTTGAAGGCCATGTGGGCCTTTATTTTTTTTTTTTTTTTTTATTTATTTTGTATGGCAGACTCCACGTGGCTGCGGCGGTGGGTGCCACACGTGGAGTCTGTCCCACGGCAATGGTGTGCAAGCGATGCGATGCGAGTAATGGACCCGTGGGCCTGAGGGATCGTAGCGGTGCGATAACGGCCGATGCGATAACTGGTCTGATGGTGAAGTTTGCGAGGCATGGAGCGTGCAAGGCTAGTTGCGACGGTACGTTGCGAATAGCGTCGGTTCGCTTTTGCGCTCATCTGCGCTCTTGGTGCTCATCAGTACTAGTCTGTTTCGTACTGTTACTAGGACCTGGGGCTTCTGTCCGTGCCGTTGTCCGCCCGTCGAGGCGAGCCCGGTGTCAGACGTACTCCCGCACGTGATTGCATCACGTGCTTAGAGGTGCACCAGCACGTGCACTCTCACGTGCGTTTATGCAGCGGCACGTGCACAAATGGGTATCAATCTACGCACGTGAACCCTAATCACGTGTAATTATCTTTTAGGGCTCTCTTGGCACTAGAGCAATGGACCCATATATGGGATACAGTGTATTTAATAGACAGTAAAGGCCCTCCCCCCCCCAAAACAGGTGTCATCGGAAGGTTGCCACTCCGAATTACACGCTCTAGTGCCCAAGTACAATGTCCAACAATGCCAACAGGCAGAAGCTGCTGTTGATGGGCCGGTCCGGCTCTGGGAAGTCCAGTATGAGGTCGATTATCTTCAGTAATTACTCTGCGTTCGATACTAGACGACTCGGTGCCACGATCGATGTAGAGCACTCGCATCTCCGGTTTCTTGGGAATATGACGCTGAATCTATGGGACTGTGGTGGTCAAGACGTGTTTATGGAGAATTACTTCTCAAAACAGAAGGACCACATCTTTAAGATGGTCCAAGTGCTGATCCACGTCTTCGACGTGGAATCGCAAGAGGTGATTAAGGATATCGACATCTTTATGCGGTCTTTAAAACAGTTGAGGAAGTACAGTCCCGATGCAAAGATATTTGTACTGTTGCACAAGATGGATTTAGTGCAATTGGATAAGAGGAAGGATTTGTTTCAACTGATGATGAAGAAATTGAAAGAGACGTCCAGCGAGTATGGGTTCCCTGACGTGGAAGGGTTTCCAACGTCTATATGGGACGAAAGTTTGTATAAGGCATGGTCGCAGATCGTCGGGTCGTTGATCCCCAATATGAACAATTACCAAACTAATCTGATTAAATTCAAGAACGCCCTGGACGCGTACGAAATCATTCTGTTTGAGAAAACGACTTTCTTGGTCATTTGTTCCAGCAACAGGGAGTCTCCGGTGGGGGCGAGTGGGCTCTCGGGGCAATTAAGCCGGTTAGACCCGAAGAGGTTTGAGAAGATTTCGAACATAATGAAAACGTTTAAGCAGAGTTGTACGAAACTGAAGAGTGGCTTTAACACTTTGATCCTAGGCGACACCATCTACGTCACTGAGATTTCACCTAACATGGTGTGTTTCGTTGTCCTCAACTCAGGAAACCAACCGCAACAGTTAGTCATTGATAATATTGATAAAGCCAAGAAGTCCTTCCAATGAATTTTTTTTGGCATGCATGTATACACATCCAGGACACAACATATAATCTACTTTTTTATTGACATGAATAAATAATGGACTAGATACGGGATAGTACATATTTACAATCCTTTGAAGAAATCTCTCTTAAAGAACGAGATCTTGAACCAATCAATGAACACTTTGAACCGTGTCCTTGCAGAGAGCAACATTGATAAGTACACGAGTCTCCAGACGTAGAAGGTGAACATCCCACCGCCTGTGTACAGAGATCTCTTCCCGTAAGTGATGTTGGCAATAGCCTTCTCAGCTCCAAGGTACGCTAGAGCACCGTAGTGGACATACTTGAATGGTTTGAATTTGTTCTCTTCGAACAAGAGATCGATTTTTTCCTTTCTTTGTTCTAAAGTCTTGTGGAACCCTGGAACTTGCGCCATCTTATCAAACAACTTGGCTAGGTACTCTGCCTCCTGGTGAGCGACCTGCGCTGTAGGCGGTAGCCCGACGAAAGCGTTATCCCCAATGGCGAATATGTTGTTCGAACCCTTCACTTGTAAGAAATTGTTAACCGCTAATGCCCTTGTGGAGCTTTTCTGTTCTGGGATTTGAGAGAACAAATTGGTAATCACAGGTCTTGGCTTGTTACCAGTGGCCCAGATCAAAGTCCCATATGGGATGCTTGTCTCTGTGATGGTACCGTCATCGTTTTTGGTCTTGGCGATCAAATGATCTTTCTCCACTTTAGACACCGCAGTGTTCAGAAGTAACTTAATAGAAGTCTTTTCAAGGACACTTTGTGCGTAAAACGATAATTTCTTCTCAAACATGTTCAATACCGTGGGTAAAGCCTCGACTAAATGGATTTGAACCTCTTTAGCGACGTTGGGCAAGAATTTCTGCAACTCTTCGGTGACATAATCCTGCAATTCACCCGCGGTCTCGACCCCAGTGGGGCCACCTCCGACCACGACGATAGACAACAATCTTTTCCTTTCTGGATCACCTTCTGGCAAGAAATTGGCTTTCTCCAAGTTCGATGCAAACCTTTGTCTAATGGCAAATGAGTCTGGAATCTCTTTCAAGAAAAGCCCGTGCTCCTCCACACCGGGGATTCTGAACGTGTTAGGCTCCACACCGACAGCAGAGACCAAGTAATCGTACTTGATCTCCACAGATTGCTTATTTTTGATCCCTTCCACGGGCTCGTTCCTGTTGCTCTTCGCGTAGTTACCGATATGGGCCAACGCATTCGTGGTAATGGTCTTCCTATCAACGTTAATCGAAGTGGCCTCTGCCTCGTAGTAAGTCACGTTGCCCTTCTTCTTCAAGGCAAAATTGATGATAGGTTCAATAATCGATTTCTCATCAACGGTCCCGACAGGGGTCGAAGGCAACAACGGAGTGAAGAGGAAATAACTTCTTGGAGACACAACTGAGACATTGTACTTCTTAGTATCAATATGTTTCAAAAATGACACGGCACCCCAACCAGTACCTAGAATCACCACATTCGGCTTATCATTAGAAAAAGGGTCGATGACCTTCGACGTCTTGAAGGACGATATACCAGACGTAACACTCGTCCGGGACACTTCTTTGCCCGATTCCCCATGATGGGTTGCCATAGACCGTAGCCCGGCGGTCACATTACTGCGCGCGACGGCACGGTGGTTCTTATACAGGGACAGCATACGGTTCTAATTACGCTAGATACCCACCCTCAGACTGTCCATAGACCCGAAAGCACGTTGCTACAGCATTGCTTTCTCTCCAAGACCAAGAGATTTATATACATCCGGGGGAGCTACAGTGCCAGAGTGCCAGGGGGTTGTTGCACCAGTGAAACTTCGAGCTCACAGACAGAGCACGAACTACGAAACGGCGGATGCCAAGTGAACAACGGTGAACGACGGTACTAAAGTGAACCAGTTGGGTTGCTTGGATCTTGTGCCAGTGCAAGCCCCAGTGGTAAAGCGTTGTGGGTCACACGTACGAAGCGGTGTTGGTGCTGCGTGGGCCGATATCACGGTCTTGTAGGTGATTGGTCCGCAGCTGTTTGGTCACGTGCGGAAAGACACTTGCCACGTGACGAAAGTCTTGAATGTGAATTTGTTTGCACGTGATATTACATACACGTGATCACTCTTCTTACCACGTGATCGCTCTTCTTACCACGTGACTATTTATATCTCTCTTCCCACCGAAGCAAGCCGTGATTTGGGCTTGCCATTGTACTACAAAGGCAAGTGAGACACCACCGGTGCGTAGCCGTTTTGGGTCTGTAAAATAGCACACACGTACTGTTACGCGATGTCCGGAGGCAGAGTACTGAACAACAAGAATTCCGGCCCCGTTGGCTACTTGCCCGGGCCAAGATCGAAGATGAAGACCAATGTACCACTCGACTCGCCCAGCGCATATACGGCTTCGTATGACGCCAACGGTGCTTCCCAGGGTGGTTACCACTCGTATTACTACCAGCAAAGACTCAACGCACCTAATGGAGGCCTCGTACCGGTCTCGACACGTAACACCAGACAGATCAAACCCAAATCTGTGGAACCAACGGCTTACGAGCAGGACACTAAGCTGGATAAACTGAAATTAAAGGAGATGGTTTGGGAAAAATATTTGGAAGGCACCAACTTCCCCCTGGATCGATATAAGAACCTTGCCACTGGGAAAATTGAAGCTCAACCGATCGTCAGCGGCACGATTTCGAGTAGAAAGGATAAGAAACACATATTCCGTTCACAGGACTGGACGGTACTGCCAAGCGCAGATGGGACGGATGTCCTATCACTACTGGCCAAACGACAACAGGCCCTCAATTTTGCGAAACAACCAATCTCTTTAGCTGGGAATGCTTCCACAAGAGTGAAAAACGACATCAATGAATTGAACCGCTCTTCGGTTTCCAAACTGAACAGTGAACCGGCGCGGACCGCTTCGGTAAAGGCTGAACCAGAGAGACAGCCCTTGCGATTACTCTCCAACTCTGTACATTTGACTAATAACGACAGCTTTGAATTAAGTTTCGACGGCAAGGCTTTAGACAGGAGCGATATCTTCAGAATGGTTGACTCCTTCAGTGTAGCATTTTCAGACCACGAGGATGACGCAGCTAACACAACGGGCTCCGGTAAACAACAGGGCAACTCGTATGCTAAGGGCACTAAAAACATACTCCCAGCCGAGATGACTAACTCTTCATAATATCAAGAAAAGAATAAAAGATAGGCATGGCCATTAATATTGCTTTTGCTTCTCTTTTCGCTACTTACAGTTTTCAATATATACAGAAACATTCCCCTCACTCACCAGGAGTAGTCACTAAAAATGCTGTTTCATCCTCGTGTTCTTTTACCTCTTGGCTATAACCTCGAACCCGGGATTGCTCTTCCTCAACAACCGTTGCTCTCTCTTGTCCAATTTCACATCGGACAATTCCACAGTGATCAACTCTTTGATTCGCAACAACGCACCAGCTGTAGACGGCGTAGCGTCATGATACACTGTGGTCCCACGTTTACCAAAACCAAGCGCTTTTGCTATACTCCTCGTTTTTCTAGGCAGCCCAATTAACGAGCGTACCAAAGTAGCCTTATAGTACACCATCACAGACTAAAAATACCTCATATACACGGGATTGTGCTAGCTGCTCCGTCCGTTAGTGATTCCTCTATTATTGGTAATGGAGTCTTTTTTCACTATACCACAAGGAAGAAAAAATTGAATGGAACTTTGAATGTGTCCACGTGATCTATACTCATCTCTGTCACTTCTGAAGGGTCCCCATGCCCAATAAACGAAGGCATTATAGATAAGCAGTTTTGATTTGGAACGTTCGAGGAAACTAATGTGAATATTTTGATGAAGATGGAAGAAAGTTTTTAGATTGGCATAAGTCTCTTCAGATACAAGCGGCGTAATGGTGGACGAACCGATTATTCATGTGCCAAGGCACATACATATCCCACGCTCCGAAGTGACAGAAGAGTTTATCGAGAAAGTACACAGGTTACGGATCAAGGAAAGGGAGCAGCGTGAACCTACTCCTCCACCTGGCGTCATCTTTAGAGATATTATAGAAGTTCATCCTGGAGATGAGCAAAAGTACGCGGTGAGACTAAAAATAATGACATACAATATCTTGGCTCAAGAGCTTATTTCAAGAGACAAGTACCCTGAGGCGGGAGTAGCAGTCAAATGGCATCATCGGTGGAAAATGCTGCAACGAGAGTTTGAAGAGTACCAACCTGATCTCATGGGTTTACAGGAAGTGAATAACGTTGCTTGGGCTCGTGATATTTCCCCATTTTTGGAAACTTTAGGTTACGATTCTGAACACATGCCACAGCCCTTTAATTGTCACGGCTTGTCTGTATGTTGGAAAAGAGACTTATTCGAAGATGAGCATGTTGTTTCTTTGCTGAAGTTTGATGAAGATGATGTCCTCTATGTACCACAGGTGCAAAATACTAAATGCGGAGCTCTATTTGTGACCTTAACTTTTAAAGATCGATACGCGGGCAGATTTGATAGAGTAGTAGTGTGTACTACACATTTATTTTGGAAACCAAAAGCTATATTTGAGCGATGTAGAGAAGGGTATATGATTCTCGACAGGTTTCAAGACATATTAAGCGAGTATGAAGAAGGTACAGTCCTGCCACTTTTAACGGGTGATTTTAATACGAGCCCTACCGATTTGCTCTACAATTGTGTCACATCGCCTCGTCACTATCATTATGACCCATATGAAGTGATCAAGCAAGCTGAATATCACGAAAGACATTGTCGGGTGGATTCACGTACACAGCATCACCGTCTAGACGGTAATGAATCAGAAACCGATGATTATACTGAGGATGCTTCTGTAGGAACATGTCATTCGGCTTTAGAAATGTCTCAAATCCTTCTATATGCATTTCAGGATTTACCAATGAGAGGTGCTTCCTTGTATGGGTTAGGGTACAAAAAAATAAAGCACTCTACTTTGTCCAAGCGTTCGGAACCCCAGTTTTCACATAGAGGTTCTTCATGGTATGGCATATTAGATTATATCTTTCTAATATATGCTCCAATAAACAAGCACATTTATCACGAGCTGAAAGGGTTCGAGACATATTCACATCTTAGAATTCTCTCTTATTTGGAGATGCCAAGCTTATCGAATTTTCCAAGTCATTTCCAACCACACACAGATGAATATCCTAGCGACCACCTCGCAATGATGTGTGAACTAGGTTTACCCAAGTCATGTGACTAAAGGATTGACATCCTTCACAAGTTGCAAGTATAAGACATTGTTTCACGGTATAGTTTGTATCATGCTATATAAGTTTCTCATTGTATGCTCAGTGTTTTAATTGTTCTTATGAGGGCAAGGCGCGATTCGGTATTCGCATTGTCAGAGGCTGCCATTTACTCTCTTAGCAAAATGATGAATAAATGTCATTCAAAAAAAATAAGTCTCCCGGGGGCGATTCGAACGCCCGATATCAAGATTTCGTGATTAAATTACAGTCTTGCGCCTTAAACCAACTTGGCCACCGAGAGTACCTTTTGATGGAAGTTTCGAAAAAGTACGCTACCAACTTGTAAGGATACAAACTTGTATAGGAAACCATACCATTGCCAAAATTGCCATGTTGGGCCGCAGTCGCAATGTAAAGTTTAACCCTTTACAATGTGAGAAGTATATCAGTTGAGTAAAGCTAATTGAAGCGTGATGAACGGATTGGTGTTGTCAAAGATAATAGCAAAAGTGTCAATAAATTAATATAGACATTGGCGCTAGTATCTAATATTTCAACGATACACGATTGTATCGGAAATAAGTATAACACAACATTGATTAATGTTTAATGATAGCCAGAACCA
>PPOJ03000051.1:0-70577 GCA_003708845.3 Sungouiozyma intestinalis | reverse complement strand
GATTTGCGGCAAGATACTGCATTAGCTACATGTACGTACTCAACAGATTTGTTTTTTTTTGCAACTTCGAGCGATAGTACCATCATTTTAGTGACAATTGCCCAAATTGAACAACGGCGCTACTACTATCATGAAAACTGTTCAACCTAGTTACAAATGTATACAAGTATAACCAGTACCAGCGCGCTGGACCACTCTTGTTTTGTGATTGCGATTGATAAATGCTTGTCGTAAAGATCACAAATACATATGGAAAACTTCTTGAACTGGATACGCATCTAGCAAGAAACTTATACTCTTAATTGCAACATTCCAGCTCTTTATCGGGTTTGAGATGATATTGCATCGATGTTATCGTATACTCGAAAAATCATGCAACGACGGTAAATTGTGTAATAATGTACATTATAGAAAAGAAATGTAAGTAGTGAGAGATATTTTCCTTATAGGAGCAGGTAGTCTCACGTTACAGACGAATCTCTCCAGTAGAGTGATATATAAAAAAAGGGAACAACCCCTCCATACGAGGGGAATCACTTGCCGATTAGGTTTTCCGCATGCGTAACACCAGGAAGATCTAAGGAGGCTCTTGCTCTCTCTACTGAAAACCTTGTATCCAATTGCCGGTTGGCAATCATTTCTTGCCTTGTTCTATCTAATGATTTTCTTATGTCCTGAAAGCTTCCTCGTGGTGAAGTTTTTTCTTCAGCTTTAAAATGAACCGTTGATGGCTCAAACGGGTTATTTGGTGCTATATCGCTTCTAGCGCGTTCACCATCAACGTACTCTAAGGGAATTTCTTCCACTTCGCTCACACGCGACTCGCTAGTCGATGACATAAAAGGATTATGCTGCTGCGATGGCGAGTTGTAGTGATATTTGTCATTGTGGTATGCAAAATCTTTCATTTCTTTAATTTTAAGCTTCGACGGATCTGTCGGGTCATAATCTTCAGGATACTGATCAAACCCGCCATTTTTCCACATCTCTCGAATCACATCAACGTCGTTTGGGAACATTAGCTTTTGGAATGCGTCATACGTGAACCTTGGGAAGAGGCAGAAAAACACACCGATAAAAAAGATTCCCCAAAACGCAGGAGAGCCGTAAACGCGATCTGCAGCTTTCCAGAATTCAATGCTGTTAAGACTGCTGGACCAAATACCTGTCCAGCCGAAATATACCATGCACGATATTACGATCAACAACCCACTAAACCAATCCCAACGACCTTGTTCCATCCACAGATAAATATTACAAGCAACAACAGCAATACCAGTAACACTGACTCCAACATAAAATCTGTGATCCAAACCAAGTCCCTTATTACTGATAACCATGCTACGACGGTATGTTAAGTATGGCCAGAAATAACATATGGCACCTTGGTAGACACCATCTGCCATATACCACAAAAATCTACGTTGGTTCCAATCTTTCCTCATTATTCCTGAACGATATAATTGGGGAACAGCTAGAGCAATCTTGGCACTTACATCCTGGTCAAGGACACCAAGAATGATAACTGGCACAGAGGTAAATGCTAAATTATAGAATGTCAAATAGGTGAATTCAAATAGATATGACCCATCAAAATTGTTATGAACACCATACCAGAATAAGGCCAAAGTGAAGATGACATTCTTATAAAAAAATTGAGGTATCATTTCTGCCAATCTCTTATAACACCATCTTCCATGGACTAATAACAATCTAGTCAAATAACGGAATTGCCCAATAGCATAATCGGAACTCATCACAGCTTGACGACCTTCTTCACCAGCAATACCAATGCCAACGTCTGCCGATTGAATCATAGCCACATCATTCGACCCGTCACCAATAGCAAGCGTCATCACATCCAAAGTGTTTTTAACTAACTTAACCACTGCGGCCTTCTGAGCAGGCGATACTCTACAACATAAAACAGCTTTACAGTTCTTACAAAGTAATAAGAACTTCCGTCTCGCTTCTGTACCAGTTAAAGCAAGTTTTAAAGCTTCTCCGTCAATAATAACACTGTACTCTTCAGTTGGGACACCATGATCCTTTTTAGCTTGCTCTAATTCAAGTTCGGATCCACTCAAACCAAACTTCTCTCTTAAATATTTGGACATTAAGTTTGAAACCACTTCCTCAGGAGTACCACCATATTCAGCAACATCATCGCCACTAGTTTTTATTACTAATAATTCCATGTCAGTGTTTAACACATTACATGAAAACCCAATGTTAATTGCTGTTTCAACTTTATCACCCGTAAGAACCCAAAGTTTAATCCCTGCTTTTGCTAACAGAGCAATTGAGTCCGGAACACCGTCTTGTAATTTATCCTCGATGGCGGTACCACCAATTAGGATCATGTCCTTCTCTACCAATTCTGCAACCTGATCTAATTGCTCTTCTCTGTCAGTCAAAGCTGATGCAGCAATTTTAAATTTCTCGTTCCATGCAGTGTATTCACTCCAAGACAATTCTCTTTGGGCCACACAAAGGGTTCTTAAACCTTCAGTTGCATACTGTTCTAAATGTAAGGCAGTCTTTTCCAACAGAGTTGGATCGTTCTCGCCACGGTGGTGGCTCAAGCGAGAAAAGACAACAGAGTCAGCACCTTTACAAAGAAGCAATGCTCTTGGTTCTTCATCGGGATTAATAGCTGGGATTTTAATTATACAACTCATCCGCTTTCTTGTAGAGTTGAATTCTAAAATATTCAATAGCTCGAATTCTTTTTTAACACCTTGCACCTCTACTAAAAGACCATTTCTAGTATTGCCCACGAAACTGAAACCCATGTCTCTAGCTGTAGTAACTAAAGCTTCCTCATCAGGGGACTGTGCTTTCAAATCTAACTTATGTGGATCGTACTTATTCTTTTCAATCAAAACGGAATGGCATAAAGCTAGAGCTAACATAAAATGCTCACAGCATCTTTTTTGTATATCGCCTCGTTCACCTTTTAAATCATTAACAAACTCTTTAGAGACAAATGTTATGTCTTCTGGGTAAAATTGAGAATTATTAGACAACCCCATTAGTCCCGATATCATATCTTCACGGTCTCTCGCAATTTCTTTCTTTTCCCTTACTGATTCTTCTTCAACATCAAACCCCTGTCTCTTCCTTAAACCTGCCAAAGCTTCTGTATAAGCACGACCGTATGATATACCATTGATTGTACACTTCTTAAATTCCATGACATTTTGAGTTAGCGTACCGGTCTTGTCAGAGAAAATGTATTCTACTTGTCCTAAATCGTCAGAAATATTCCACGATTTTGGTGTGCAAGGATAGTCCAGTTTCTCATTGTATAATAAGACATCCAAATAAATGAAGATGGCCTGCGCTGTCTTTATAATTTCAATAGAAATATACAAAGAAATTGGGACCAACGATTGGTACAAAATAACAGCCACCCAAAACGAAACAAACCCATTTAAGTTTGGATTCCCCGCAACGGTACCAAACTCGAAAAAGTCTCTCGATACAGGAGATTTCTTATAATACGAACCATTCACAATACCTGCAACAAAACATAGCACAAAAAGGAACAAGAAATTAATCAAGACAGACATATTAAGCTCTCTCGAAATTCTAGATTTCTTAGTGGGTGTAACACCTGCATTCAACATGATTTTCGTATCATCACCAGTAAATATGACCATACCCATAGCCCATTTAGTGTTTCTCAAAGTGCACCCACGTAAAAGTAAGTTGTTGATTGTAATTGGCTCATTTCTTTCAGAGCCATCAATTCTGTCCTCCCATATTAAATTCCCTTGATAAGAGTATAAATTTGCATGTGGACCTTCACTTTTCACTCTAAATTGTGCTCTGCTAATATCTTTTGAAGTCCTAATACCATTGCTACATTTTAATGATTGGCGGACTTTCAAATTTGTTTCACCATCTAAATTTTTTGTCTCGATATAACAGCCACCGTCACCATCGGATGTTGATAATAAAATGACGTCTGCAGGAATTTCATCGTTATTGTGGATTCTAACAATATCACCAACGTTAACGTTTTTCCAGTAGTTTTTGGCAAACTTGGAGTCAGGTCTACTGCCTAAAGAAGGATCAATAATGTCTCTTCCTTGTCCAGCTACGGGCCCATCTTGGTTATCTAATTCAAACGATGCACGGCCATAATCACCGGAGGCTCTATACGAGTCCAAGGAAGTCCTAGGCACTTTGCCCATCTTTCTCAAACGACGTTCGTGAGCTTTGCGAATCTTTCTAGCTTCTTTACCAGTAGATGTAAACCTTTCATTCAAATAGCGGAAAAACCTAAACATCATCCTGGTGTTAGCTTTCTTAAATTTCCTCCAATTCGATACGTTATCTATTGGAACATTTTCATTTTCTACGCCAGTTAGAATATGAGTCTTCGTGTTATTAACCTCCATGTCCAAAATTGTTCTTCTAGAGTCCTCAAACCCATCCTTCAACGATGTTAGAATCACAATAACAACCAACGGGACCGCAGCCAAACCAGGGTTAGAGACACCAAAGATCTGGAATGCACCCAATATCACTAGCACCAAGAAATATATGTTAGCCACGTTGCTGAATTGAATCAACAGATTCTTAGGGAAAAAGGAAATGGCAGTATATTTCGTGGTTCTTATCTTATTCCTTGCAAATTCCATTATTGGAAGGCCATCTTCATCCAACATATCACTAGGCAAAGAAGAGTTGAAATATACAGTTCTAAATTCGTCTGCACGGTGTCTCATGGTCATATCCTCATCTAAGTTATCGTCTTTCTTTATGAAGTTCAGCTCTTCGAATGGCGTTGATATATACTCTTTAGCAATCTTCAAAGTCTTGTTCCTATCCAGTTTGTGTTTACGAGACGCGTTCCTCCTCGTGGCTGTTCTGAGTCTATTGCTCTGGGGCTCATTTTCCTCGAAGTGGCCGTGACTTGTTCCTCCAACAACGGGCGTTCTATCAAAGGATAAAATATCCTCATCTCTCACATCATCATCGTCTAGGACCATTTCTTCCAAGAAATCATCGGCATCCTTTGAATTGGCATTGAAAGCGTATTTGTCATCGAACGGCGATTTAGAAGCACCCGGATCGTCTAATGGCGATTTGGAAGGTCCTCCCATCTTACCTATACTTACGTGAGTATCAACGAGAAACTATTGGAAAAAAACAGACTGTTCCTGATTCTTCTCGACTACCAGTGATACTAAGCCGCAACGATATACACTTCTTCCCTCAAAATAACTACAATGTAACCGGCTTCATCTCTTGTTGGCTGATATAATTTTTTCGAGTCCGCACATTTGAAATGCCTGCTTAGTAAAAATGATTTACTCCTATATAAGAGCCGGTTTAGGGACCCTAGGTAAGCGCAACAGCTTCATACCATCATAAAAGATCCCATGTGTATG
Source organism: Sungouiozyma intestinalis (assembly GCA_003708845.3). Classification (NCBI taxonomy): domain Eukaryota; kingdom Fungi; phylum Ascomycota; class Saccharomycetes; order Saccharomycetales; family Saccharomycetaceae; genus Sungouiozyma; species Sungouiozyma intestinalis. Next base: position 65,172 of record PPOJ03000051.1, on the reverse strand, counting down.
TAGGTATATAAAACTCGGAGTTCGCTCCGAGACTACTTCAGCTCTGTTCAAATTTTTTTGCATAGAGTTCCGTCCATTCCTTGGCCTTGGCCTTGGCAGACGCTTCGTCTTTGATCCAGTCTTCGGCGACGTCGTTAGCCAAGGGATCATTGGGGTTAGGACTTGCCAGTAGCGCCTGGATTGACAGCAGGACAGTCCTGATCTGCAACGCAGGCGACCAATTCGTCTTCAAAACGTCTAAACATATACGTCCCAACCGGTCAATGTTGGGATGATAAATCTTGGTCAGAAATCGTACTTTTGGTGGTTCCATTGGGTAGTCTTCCGGTAGGAACAACTCCAGATCAAACACGCCTCGTTGGTAAGGCGACTGCGCAGGGCCTTCCACCGTGACGGTGAAGTAACGAAGATTGTCCTCGTGGGGTTCTGCAGTGATCCCGGGCACAGGGTCACTGACCAATCTCTCTGTCTCTTTGATAATTCTCTTGGGTAACGAGCTCATGGTAGAGATGTATAAACTGTTTGTAGATGCGGGAACAGAAGTAACTTTGCTGACTCAAGAGCTCACACGGCCTTGACACCAGCTTAACCTGGGCTGTTTGGGGCTAACAGTGTTAGGGACCAAAGTAAACTCAGCTCCAAGAGATGTGCCGTTACCCTCCTTCCAGTAACATAACCCTAGGTCTTTGATATAGGTCCTGAAACGCAAAACTAGGGCGCACATACGCCCTAATCCATAAACCTAGGGTATTGTATTAGGGCATGAACAATCCGGGTAAGAGACATTTTGCATCTTTCTGTTCAGTGAAATTTTTCATTTTGGCGATGAGATTGAAAAGTTTGACAATAACGGTGAAGCAACCTGCTGTTGGAGGACAAGGCTAGTATATCAAATAGTTGCTTCTGTGTCTATACCCACGTATCCTTTCATCGAAATGAGTGATAAAAACAGTCGTATTGCTATTGTCAACGAGGACAGGTGCAAACCGAAGAAGTGTCGCCAAGAATGTAAACGTTCTTGTCCCGTGGTGAAGACCGGTAAACTGTGTATTGAAGTGACGCCCACGTCGAAAGTTGCGTTTATTTCTGAAGTCCTGTGTATCGGGTGTGGTATCTGTGTGAAGAAATGTCCGTTTGATGCGATCCAGATTATTAACTTGCCCACGAATTTGGAGTCTCACACGACGCACCGTTATTCGGCTAACAGTTTCAAATTGCATCGTCTGCCCACACCAAGGCCGGGACAAGTGTTGGGTTTAGTCGGGACTAACGGTATTGGTAAATCTACTGCTTTGAAGATCCTTGCAGGGAAACAGAAGCCTAACTTGGGCCGTTACGATGACCCTCCAGAATGGCAAGAAATCATCAAATACTTCCGTGGGTCAGAGTTACAAAATTATTTTACCAAGATGTTAGAGGATGACATTAAAGCCATCATCAAGCCTCAGTACGTCGACAATTTACCAAGAGCTATCAAGGGTCCAATTCAAAAAGTTGGAGAATTGTTGAAATTGAAATTGGAAAAGCCAGGTGATGAGGCTAAGTACATTATCAAAGTGTTACAATTGGAGCATGTGCTAAAGAGAGATATAGACAAATTGTCCGGTGGTGAATTGCAAAGATTTGCCATTGGGTTGTCCTGTGTCCAGGACGCTGATGTCTACATGTTCGACGAGCCATCTTCCTATTTGGATGTTAAACAACGTTTGAATGCTGCTCAAATGATCAGATCCATGTTGGGGCCTACCAAGTATGTTATCTGTGTGGAGCACGATCTTTCTGTCCTTGATTATCTTTCCGATTTTATCTGTATTCTGTACGGTGTCCCATCTGTGTACGGTGTTGTGACTTTACCTTCCTCTGTTAGAGAAGGTATTAACATTTTCTTGGATGGTCACATCCCATCGGAGAACTTGAGATTCAGAACTGAAGCGCTTCAGTTTAGATTGCATGATGCAGCCGATGACTTAGAGATAGATGCCACTAGAGCTTTTGAATACCCAACCATGACGCGTACTCAGGGTGATTTCATCCTTGATGTCGAGAAAGGTGAGTTCTCTGACTCTGAAATCATTGTTATGATGGGTGAGAACGGTACTGGTAAGACTACGTTGATCAAACTTTTAGCTGGTGCCATTGCTGCTGACAACGATCTAAAAGTACCAAAGTTGAATGTGTCTATGAAACCACAAACTATTGCTCCAAAATTCCCTGGTACTGTTAGACAGCTATTCTTCAAGAAGATAAGAGCGCAATTTTTGAACCCACAATTTCAAACAGATGTCGTTAAACCTTTGAAGTTGGACGGTATCATTGACCAGGAAGTTCAACATTTATCTGGTGGTGAATTGCAAAGAGTTGCTATCGTACTGGCTCTAGGTATACCTGCTGATATTTACTTGATCGATGAGCCATCTGCTTACTTGGATTCCGAGCAACGTATTATCTGTTCTAAAGTTATTAGAAGATTTATTTTACACAACAAGAAGACTGCATTTATTGTGGAGCACGATTTCATCATGGCAACGTATTTGGCTGATAAAGTTATTGTCTTTGATGGTACGCCTTCTCAACATGCTCGTGCTTCTGCTCCAGAATCTTTGTTGACCGGTTGTAACAGATTCTTGAAGAACTTGAATGTTACTTTCAGAAGAGATCCAAACTCTTTCAGACCTAGAATCAACAAATTGGATTCTCAAATGGATAAGGAACAAAAACTATCTGGGAATTATTTCTTCTTGGATAGCACGGGTGTTTAATTATAGATTTGACACAATATTGACTTGATTAAATGAGTAATCAGGTAATTATTTATTTATGTATATGTAGATTGTGATTACAAATGATACTTATATATATATATATATACGTATGTTTGTACCGTAGAGATCATTATGCTTTAGACGTTAGCATTTTTCGATGAATATTAGTAAATGCTATTTCCATATGTAGGTATTAGTACTTTCAATCATTGATGGAGATTATGCTTTTTGTTAGCTCATATCATGATTTCAATAATCCCATAGCATACCGTTATTAAGATAACTCCAAAGAGGATAAAACTGGAAATATAGTGCCAGGCTGGCGCAAGGGTATACCTACTAAAAAGAAACAATAGGCACAGAGATACTAACAGCAAGGATATCAACAAAGATGATACTAAAATCAGAACTAGAGCTCTCTCGTTTTCCAATACAGTGTCATCAGAGTCTTTTCGAAATATGACAAAAATGATGCTTAAGCAAATCGCAGAAATTGCTGTAGAAATCACTAAAGTGGATAGATAAAAAAATGAGATGATCTCATCGTGTTTCATCTCAAGTGTAGACTCACTATCGTCTAGTTCTTGCTCGTATCTTATCAGCTCTTGTAATTCATCGGCCCTTACATGAGAGCCATATTTTCGCTTTGTTGTCAGTATCACATTCTCTTCTGTGTTCTTAAAATGTAACGCAGTTCGAACACTTTGTAGTAAACTGTACGCAGAATTTATGAACTTCTTGTTAAAGTTAATCAGTCCAATATCGTTGCCCTTCAAGTAAAGACCGCCATTTTCTGATACATTATCACTTGAATAAAAATTCTGGTTCTCTTCGTTTTCCTCCTCTTCATCAAATTCGTTCCAGTATCTAAACATAGGTTTTTTACTTTTGATGACAGGCTCAGTATTTTGATATTGAACACTAGCCCCGTTTCCCTTGGTGTTATCGTTGTCGTGAATATCAGAAAACTTTCTCTTAAAAACATTAGAAGTTAAATCCAGCATTTTATCCGCCCCAAGAAGAAAAAATTCCTCTAAAGTAAGTTTATTATCCACATCTAATTTATAATCATCCTTTAAAATGATAGAGAATAAATCACTTTCGATATTCTTAGATTTAATGCACATATACGCTAACTTCCACAGTGTGAAAGATGAAGAGATTGGAAAGCAATCAACTTTATTGGTAAATAAATTCTCAGCTAATTTATTTATCACTTCATTCGAGGCTGCTTTATCGTTTGTATTTGTCAACTTTCTGACTTCGACCAGTACCATTGGTAATTTGTTGCTACCATGAATTGTAATATCTTCTTCAAGACATATGAAGTATAGATCATTATCATTATAAGAGATGAACCTTGATCTCTTAAATTTAATCAACGGGTCCACAGGTTTCAAGTTATGTTTCTGTATCCACTCAACAACAATTTTAGTTAGAGGATCAGCGGTCTTTACTGTTTTATTATCCGGAGCTTTTACACTGCCGGTATGAAATATAGACTGTAGATCATTCAATGGAATAGAACTAGTAGAAATGTGATCCCTGAGTCCACCAATGTGGCACATAATTATACTTTTCAAACGTTCATCACTTTTTAAGATTAAATTTGGGTATAGATTTACCGCTTCATCGTAGAAGATATCGAGGTCTTTAATATTAAGATTTTCATTTAGTAGCTGCAAAGTTAGGTTCGACCTGGCAATACGTGAAGTTTCGAATGTATTTGGTTTACCAGAGACCAGAGATCCTGATGTGGCAAATATGGAATTACCTGAAGAGGATCTCAAAGTCGGAATCTTACCAAAAGATTCTGTCTTTTTTAATGTTTGGGAAATTGGATTATCTGCACTAGCTTGAGTGTGTTCTATGATATTTCTTGATGTGACTACTATATCGTCGTCAAAATATTGGAATTTATTAGAAAGTAAGAAGAACTTAAACGAGTCAGTCTCATTTGGGGATAGTAGAAAATTCTGCAAAGGGATGCTCTCATCCAGGAATAAGGTATCAAAATCTACCACAGATTTAATTAACTGCTTTCCTCTCTGTGATGGTAAAATTTCTCTTGATTTTCTATACGTGGAGCTATTCGCTACCAGCGCGTTTTTGACAATGTCATTATACTCATTCGACTTGAAATTCAAATCAGTTAAAATATCCAATATTAGTGATAGCTCTAGTAAATAGGGCTCTAAGTCCAATTTCATAAAAGAAATACCTTCATATCCATGTGTCAAGCTTTTAGATTGAAGCAGCTTATCTACTAATGGTTGGGAAAAGGGTATTTTCGTAGTTAACTTCTCAAACAGCTTCCTTGTGGCAATCTTTTGTAGGATTAAGTACTTGCTGAACAACTTCAGTTCTTTGCTACAATTGAAAGTTTGTTTCCTTAACGTCTTTGACCTTTTCTCCAACCGGTGGTAAGGGTTATCAACACCGTTGAATGACTTGGCGTTTTGTGTAGTGACATCAATCGACAGTAGTTGTGAGAAGTTTAGAATTGCATTTTCAATCGATAGGATTCTAGATGAAAACTCTTTAATTTTCAGACTGGCAAATGTGTTAACTACTTGAAATTGCTCTTCAAATAAAAGTTCCAGTTTTTTCAAGTCTGCTGACTCATTAGAGGGCGCAGCAGACTTACCGTCAGTTGAACACTTCTTGATGGCATCCTTTAATTTATTGTAATTAATATTGCTATGTCTCCATTGTGGAAGTGATTTATCCAATACTTCAGAAGCAAATTTCATAAAATGCAACTAGCAGAGTACTGCCTAATAAACGTTCTTATTGTCAATGTGTGCACCTTTAGGTTTAAACCCCAGCGCTTCAAAATAACACCGTGCCCCCCTTTGGAACAGATTATGGATAAGGAAGGAAATATAACTGAAATTTAATATTATTAAATTTAAACATCTTAACACAGAACAAAGGATTCTGCTCATCCTGTATTAAGACACAGCTACTCTGCTATTAGCCCCACGTACCGAGTCTCTAAATGAAGGCTCACGGTAAACAGAAAGGAAATGCCTTAAATAACGAGAATCGACATATCCCGCGATACATTAAGACCAAACCATGGTATTACGCTGAAGCCGATGCAGCCCAAAATGATTCCGAAAAGGATTACTTAGAGCATCATCGTTCGAGTAAAGATAAGCAAAACGCATTAGATATTGACAATAACGATGAGGCCAAAGTTGGTAATGGGATCAAAGACCAATTTCTCTCACACGCTGCTGTTGAAAAGAACCTAAAGTTAGGCCAATGCAGCAACTGTGACCAAGAGGGCCATACCGCCCAGGAGTGTCTTGAGTTACCAAATAAGCCTACAAGAGATCAAATACTAGTTCGGGATCAAGAGTCTATGGATTGGGATGCCAAGAAGGATCGATGGTATGGATACACTGGGAAAGAATACACGCAAGTCTTACAGGAGTGGGGCTCTAAAGAGGAACAAGCAGCCAGTTCTGGTAAGTTGCACGCAACTTATGATCTTGATGAGTTAATAGAGTTGACCAAACTGGGCTTACTTGAGGAATACACTAACAAGATACGAAAGAAGAGATTAAACCAAGAAGATACCATTACTACCAGATTGAGAGAAGATAAGGCCCTGTATCTGAACGACTTGAACTCTTCCAGCTCGAACTACGACCCAAAATCTCGTCTTTACAAGAGTGACGAATTGGGAACCGTTGACGACAAATCCAAAATGTTCCACCGCCACATCACAGGTGAAGGAGCAGAATTAAACAGACTTGCAGTGTTCAATAGAGAGAATGCAAAAAGGTTAGGAATCAAGGATACAAAGGAGGATACAGAGAAAATCAAGCATGTATTAATCGCCAACCCAACCAAGTATGAAACTATGATGAAACAATCGACACAAAAAGCCAACCCTAAAACTAAAGTCGCCAAACCCATGAAGGCAAAGCAATTGCAAGGCAAGAAACAATCAGAGACCACTAAACAACTGTTGAAGGACATGTACTCGTGAGACCATATTGGGCCTTCAAGAGCTCATCGCCGTCCGTATGGCACGATGCCATTTTTAGTGAGACAAATTTTTGTTAAGAGAAATGCAAAAAATCGATGAGCTTGCCCAATTACTTCACGAGACGACCTGTGATCTTGCCATCGCAGTGCGAGCCGTTGGATTAGGACAGTGTACGAAGCGTTAACGATGGAAAGTTCGGTGTTTGTGAAGCAGTTGTCCTCTAACAGTCGTGTGGTGAGAGAGAAGGCCATCGATGCTCTGAAGGAATTTTTGGTGAGTCCTCAGCTATCGAGCTCGAAGCAATTGCAGTTTGACAAGTTATGGAAAGGTCTGTATTTTGCCATGTGGTTCAGTGATAGGCCTAGACCTCAGCAGAAATTGGCAAACACTTTAGGTGAGTTGCACTTGTTGTTCGAAAAGGATGATAGAGCGTTTATCAAGTTCAGCAAAGCCTTTTGGAGGGTGATTTGCACGGAGTGGCTAAGCATTGATAGGTACAGGATGGATAAGTACCTACTACTAATAAGAAGAGTCTTGTTTAACCAATTGAAGTACCTAAAGCTTCGACTTTGGGAGACCGCTTTGGTGGACGATTACATCATGAAAGTGCTGGCCAAATTACCGTTAAGCGGGAATCCCAAGGTTTACAACGGGATCCCAATCCATGTAATAGACATCTTTTTGGATGAATGGTCTAGACTGCACCAGGACGGTGAAGAAAATGATGACGACGAGGTCGAAGTGGACGTGGAAGAGATTAAAGCGAGTCCCCTAACCCAGTTCATCGATGTTTTCAGAAACCTTGCTGCTGACTACGACAACAGTAAGATTCTGAGAGTGAAAGTCAAGGAAGACTTGCTCTCGGACGCAAGATTAGTCGAATGGGGCATTATCGAATCGGGAGATGACGAGAGTGAAGATGACCAAAACGATCAAAGTTCAAAGGACAGCTCTGCGGAAGGAGACGAGGAGTGGCAAGGATTTGCATAGGCCCGTGGTCCCACACGGCTAAACTTCCAAACCGGGTCCATATATGAGGTTTACAGCTGCTCGCGCGCTTCTCATTGAATCGATGGATTGGGCATACTCAGAGAACTCATTGGGGGTTACCCTCTCTGTAAACGTGTCTTTTTTTCCTTGTAAAAAACATTCCTTTTTATATAATTGAACAACTCATAGCAACAACTATTCCACTCTTGCAAGACTTTACACCGTCCATTGAGCCCGACAAGACTGAATCGAGACAATGGCTGTTGAAAAGAAGGAAACTACCCAAGTGGAAAAGTTGATGGACGCTCCATTGGAGTTCGTCAGGGAAGGTAACCAATTTTTGAGCAAGTGTAAGAAGCCAGACATGAAGGAATACACCAAGATCATCCAGGCTGTCGGGATCGGTTTCTTGGCTGTTGGGTTCATTGGCTACGCTATCAAGCTTGTCCACATCCCAATCAGATATGTCATTGTCTAATGAGTTAGCTCGCTGTACGTACATAGTAATAATAATATAGACTTATCCTTAAAACACGATTTCGTCGCAACCACTATTTGCCAGGATTAGCTACCTGGAGCCCCAGCAGATCTTGTGTGCCCTCATGAAAATGACAGCTATCAAATTTCGGCTGGAGGTCACACAGTCCATCCTGGGCAGCTAGTGTAGATCGTAGCCTGATCTGTAGCGTTTTCCGCTTTGAGTGCTCCAGTCCTCCCAATTCGGAGGTATTACCGTTTTGGGACAATGTCCGAGTACGTACTAATTAGCTTGATCAGTTTGGTCCGATCGGTGCAGTGATCGTCAGTACATTGCCCAAATAGGCAAACGTATGAGTGTGGCTAGCTCATCGCATTCCCAGGTCACTCTCTTGAAACGCTTATGAGTTTTGTTTGACGCTACAGTAAGCACTGGGGTGTTGTCTAAAGACACTTGTTCACTTCTGCAAATAGTGGGTGGTGAAATATAAATGCCTATAGGATATCTGTGTCGTACAATTAACACATATAGTTGGTGCATTGTTCAGGTTTTTCCTACATGCCTCTTGTTTTGAGTTGGTTTCTTAATGACAATTTTGTGTTTTTATTATAGCCTGTATAGTGATAACCGCAGATATCGTGTCCGATTATAGTTTCTATTCTATCCTTACGTACCTTCTTCTAATAATATAGCTGAACAACTGGTGTGTTACTTATATATATATTTGTGCCAGTCAAGAGTTTTTGTGGTAAGCAGAGCAGTTTGCTGCAATGAGTCCCCGAAGCAGTTCCACTCTGAGCGGATCCGAGTCACCCATGAAGGGTAGTAAAGATAGCAGTGTTGTGGTAGAGAAGACCACCGACCTACGTTTGCGGAAGCGGGTCCATAAAGATCCAAGTTTGAAAGCGCCTGTACTGATACAAAGAAATTCGCAATACGTGCAAAAACTAACACCATACCAAATACAGAGACAACTGATGCAAAGATCGTTCAAGTTTCCTAACGGAGAACAGTTCACACCGAGAAGCCAAATGAATGCATTGCTGGAGTCTACGACACCGGTTAACCATTCGGCGGTGAGTTCACCTCCTCTCAAGAGATTAGATGAGCCAGTATCTGTCGAGTCAGTGAGTACATATGAAGATGAAACCACTGATAATTCTATGAACGAACCTTTGCCGGATGATTCCGACGATACAACTAATACTAGTGACATGAGGGACGATGATGTGGGCGGTGTCGAAGAACAGAAGAAACCGGCCAACAATTTCCCAACAAAATTTCCTGCTCCAAAGATCCCAGTGAATGAACCGACTAGTAAAATCTCTAACAAGATTGCTTGGTTTTTCAAGAAGATGAGGTTGACTCATAGTCATAGTCATTCTCCTCCTCAAAAGGAAGTCAAAAAGATGATTTCTCGGAAAATTAGCAACCATACTTCTAACGTAGTGGAACAAACTTGGTACGTGGAACCAGAAAACTTGGTTCTTGAAACAGACTACCTTTTCCAAACGTATAACGAACTCATGAACACAGATCAAGTGTTTGATGATCTCTTAGAAAAATTGGATGAGACAAAGGATATCGTTCCACCTTTGATGTTCCCACCAAACGAGTATTCACTCATGAACCTCCAACAAGCTGAACCCATAGAAAGTATCCAGCGTTCACCTGAGGATGAAATGCTTGACAAGCAATTGCTAATCGATTTGGCGCCATTTTCCCAGTTTATCAACACAAGTAGTACCAGTTTGCCGCCCAGATCGTCAAGAAGGCCCCATATGAAAGATATCGAACGTGCCAAAGATTTTTACCATGGTAAAAATGAACCGGTCGAGAATGTAAACACGGAGGAATATTTTATTGCCAAGTTATCAAAGTCCTGGAGAGAAGTTCACAGAGATAAATCCCCCAAATCGATACGAAAGAAGGATGGCCAACGGAAGCCCAAAAAATTACAATTTGATTGCGACATTTATTTCTCCTATACATGGTCGAAGTTCGATTATGATAGATGCGATGAACAATTCTTGGCTAACAGAGCTAAGATGTTTATGATACCCCCCGGAGTGCCAAACGAGTTTTTCGACAAAATAAAGGAAGAGTTGAACCGTTTTAAACTTCATGATATGGTGGTTCACCCTGCGTCAGCTTACAATACCCAACATTTTATTTAAAGCCATTAGAATGCTGTTGGTCCATAACTGAAACCCCCAAAAATTAAAGCAAGAAATTTTAAAAGGACAACAGCAGGAGTACAAGGAAAACTATATATTAATGCAGGATATTCTTTGTTATCCCACACGTATATATATATATATATATAAGTACCTATTGGCAATATAATCTTGCTACTTCAATGTCTCTGTCATTAGGTTAAAACGTTTTATTGAAATTTCTATAGAATTAAAAAACGGTTCATTAACAAAAAAATAGGACACACAGGAAAGGAAACCGGTTTGTATGGAAATAGCACCAGACAGAAAGGAAGCACCGTTACTATCGCTGTGTGAGATATCGAATTACAATGGAACATGCCAGCAATTTTTATAATACCATCTTAAAATCCTCGCACCCATTAGTCCTAGCTATCCATTTAGCGGGCAAGGCGTTACCCATTGTGTTTTATCTCATTGGGTCACTGTTTGTAGGTTTTACCGCCCAATTTATCACTGTGGTCCTGCTAGTGTCATTTGATTTCTATATAACGAAGAATATAAGTGGAAGGAAGTTAGTACAACTACGGTGGTGGTATAATGCCACTAACTCTGCTTCTGATAATAACGACACTTTCACTTTTGAATCGCATAAACAGTTTTCCGCTACAGATGCACCCTCTATCAATGCCATTGACTCTAAGATGTTCTGGTGGTCCATGTATGTGGCACCAATAGTATGGTTTGTGTTAGGGTTTTTATGTTTGATAAGATTTAAGATATTCTATTTGGTGTTAGTTGTTGTCGCTACGTGCCTAACGGGATGGAACACTTATGGGTTCCGTTCTTGTGATAAATGGGAACCTAATGGTGCCAGTGTTTCTGGTGTAGCTTCGTGGTTTCAAATGCCATCGTTATTCAACCTTGATAACTTCAATGCGGTTAGCCAAGTGCAAGCTTTCTTTCAACCAAGATCTGGTAATAATTAAAAAATGTTATATCATGCTTTCTAATCATATATAGAGACCTCATGCATAGTGTAAAAAGTGTATGAGGAGCACACATAAAAGAAAATGTGTAGCTTCACCTTCTCTTATAAATACACGGTTTTAATAACCAGGTTCCCTCTGCAGATTTTTGTCTTTTAGATTCTAGTTCCTCCTTAGCGGTCTCCACTTCAATAAATTTTTGTCTTCGAGCTAGCTTAGCAATCCTTTCCTCAATGATATCCTGGCTTGGTTTGAAGAATTCAAACCTGGTAAACATCTTGTTAGCCTCGTCAGTGTTCTTATGGAAAAACCCCATCAATTTCAGAGCATCTACAAATTCTTTACCGCTCCCATCATCTCCAAATCTGGACTTAATCTCTGCAATCCAAAGTTCACCTCTTGGCGATAATATTCTGTAAGCTTCTTTAATGAAGTCTAAGAAATTTGTCCCCATTAAAGCTAAGCAAAACACAACTAAAGAACACGAATTGTCCTTCAATGGAACATTTCTGATATCTGCTACGGTGATTCTGTCGTTAACTTTTTTCAAGTCAAAGCTATGAACTTTATGTTTTACACTCTTGATTTTCCTGTTTTTATTTGTCTTGAAGAAAGCATTCACTTTCGATGCCAGCTCTGCCTCACCGCAACCCATATCAGCAACAATGAAGTCCTTTGTACCTGGAATACCAGGTAACCCACCAGGAGCGTTTATTGGTCTTTTCGATCTTTCACGTATTTGCTCAATAAAGACATCGATCGGATTTTCAGGCCATGATACCACTTGCGACCGGAACCCCTCGTGGTATTCATCAAACAGCTCAGGCTGTTTCTTAATTAGATCCAAAGCATCCTTGGAAGAGATAGTATACAACTGTTCGTTGATCCATCTAAACCTTGAACCAGATAGCTTAGCCATCATCTTCTGTTGTAGCGGAGTCAATTTTTTTTGTTGAGAAACGTTCAATGTAGGTTTAGCAATTTTATTCTCTTTGGCTTCCGGTTTTTCTACTACCTCTGAAACAGGTTCGTCCACAACATCACTAATCTCAGTCTTTTCGACATTTTGTTTTTTGGCCTTTTTCTTGTTTTTAGGTTTCTTCGGTTTTCCATTCGATGTGGGCTCTTTAACAATTTTATTTGTTTTCAAATCCCATCCATCTACTTTGAACAATTCCATTTTAGCTTAATATACTCCTGAATTAGTCGGTATACTACTTCCTCTACTCTATGTATAGGCGCAACAGAATACTAAGTAACAAACTAAAATTTTCAATTATAAGCTCATCTCATCTCATCGTAAAAAAAAAAAAAAATACAGGATATGACTTTTATGTTTGAACGGTTCGAATAACCGCGAGTTCTACAGAGTGATGCTATTTAATGTGCTGTATAAATAAGAGTCCGATTTGTTCATTCTTCAGTTCAATCCAACAATCTGACGCCAATTGGAGGGCAAGAATTGTCCTTATGGCTAGCTTGAATACACGAATGATAGCTTTGTTAGAAAGGCTAGTGTTCAATTGTAGAATCTCTTTTGTATGCTGGTAATCAATAGTCCCCACTGTGCTTTGCAATTGGACCAGAGATATGAGCCTGTCTTTGGAGTACTGATACAATTGCTGGCACGTGGATAGGGAGATGGTATCATCTAGTAATTCTATGAGCCCCATGCTTTGCAATTGGAGTAAATAATCGGGCATCACATCATCGCCCAATTGCAACTCTTTTACCAGTTGTAATTCTTTGAAACCTGACACAGTCACGAGTGGTCGAGTCAGTGATATGCAAATGATGAGAAGATTATAAAGAATCTGTTTTGAGGTCAAGTTCGTACCATGGTTATAAAATTGCAAAAGCTCACATTCGTTGTCAACCACAGGTTGTTGAGTGCTACGTGCTTCAATGTCTTGCTGCTGTGCACCGGCGGCTTGCTCCTGTGCGTTTGAAGGTGGTACAAAGATCCATGGTTCTGTGTTGACCTTGTCATCGATGGCAAGTTTCCAGTAACTGATCTCCTTCGTCAACGTAAAATTTGTGTCTAACAACTTCGACACATGCAGACACCAAATAGTATCGAATTCTTGGTTGCTAAAGTTATAATTAATCCTGGAGACGTGGTCCACCACGGCCTTGACCTTCAATCCGTGCAAACTCAAACCACTAAGATCGTTGTGCCATCTTCTCAGGACCGCAGCATCAATTTGCAACAGGAAGGGAGGGCATGTGCCAAATTTCCATGTGCACGAATTGTCATCGATGGAGCAAAACACGTATTCTTGATTTCGCCAATACTTAATCTTGTAATAAACGATACATCCAAACACCGTAAACCGCCCGACAGGATGGTTTTGCACAAATAGTGTAAACGGAATCTGGTTTCCGTAATGGTTCGCTACTATCCGTTGTGAATGGGCCAATGTCTCAAGTAAATACGAAATCAGGAAATTGTATGTTTGGGACCCGTTAAACCAAGGATTATGTCGGAACGCTCGTGGGATATAGTAGTGATGTCTTGTCACCGCATTGTAGTCGCAGACATAACTATCCATTGACCATTGTGCACGCACGCTTGAGGCGTGGTCCCTCGAAACTACTGTTGTTACTGGCACTGGGACCCACGGGCATCTTAAAATGGAGGAACGCAAAAGAACCGGGTTACCAAGGAAAAAGAGCATGTGACGTACACCACACGTGATATACTGCCACGTGACATGCGGCCACACGTGTGGCGGAAATACGCTCTTATCACGTGCCAAGCATCGGTTTAAAGTTTTTCCAGAACAAAGTTTCTTCTCCTTGCGTCTCTCCTAAAGCGCTTCTGCGCAGCTGCTTCTTTCCCGTAGGAGCGGATATAAGGGCCGCCGAGAGATCTGGCCAGGCCCGTCATCCCCTAATTTTCAACCATGTCTGCCGAACCCTACCCTGCAGCACCCGTGACATGCACAGCAGCCAGTGCACGCCACCCGCTACTCAACCCTCAGGCACTTTCGCCCTACCGCGGTGCCTTCCACGGAACAACCCCGCTACGCCAAACCCTACCACAGCGAATGCGCGGTGCCAGGGATCTGAGATACGTGTGCGCCATTACGTTATACAGCAACTGGGCACAACGTGCTGCGCGACATTCGATTTTTCGACTCACAGTTTGTTGCCGATTTAGTGTAAACCGATGGTCGATACATAGTGGTTCTTATATAATACTAGTGTGTCACACACTTGTTATTGTCTCATAAGGTGGAGAAGGACGCTTTTGTCACTTAGTATTACGCTAGTGTCAAAGTGAAGATATTGTTCTTATTCGTGAGTGTGAAGATACACCGGTAAATTTCGTTATTTGAGACGATATAAACGGAGATTTACGTTATAACACACCCGACGCCATATAAGAAGAAAGAACCAATAGATACGGCGAAAAAAAAATAAAACAGCACTGTTTTCGCTTGTATTGGAATAGAGGTAACAGCTGGTAGCCATGTATAGGAGGCAAGAGTACATGTACTCTGGGAATCTTCATAACGGGATGGCTTCTAACATGCTAGCGAACTCTAGTACTGCCACTGGTGGTGCTACCACTGAGGAAGGGTTCAATATGCGGGAATTTCAGGACTTGAAGGGGTTACCGACGGAGAAGCCTGTCCCTGTGTCTAGAGAGAGTGCCGAAACTCGTGGTGGTAACTCTGTTATGTTCAACGAGATGATGATGAATCCTATACGGATCGAATCTGGGAATCAACAGTCCAGTCCAGTGGTAGATCCGAAGAATGATCCGAATGCAGTAATGTTGCTTTCTAGTGGAAGCTCTAATATGAACGTCTCGGACCCATCACCGTCATCGAAGTCCTCGACTGCTGTAGTGCATGCAAATGAAAATAGCGAGTTGTTGTCTACTGGCAATAGTGTCGCTCCGGCTCAAAATGAGATCGAAGTGGATACTCAGGCCAGGCCACAGAAGACGACTATGAATGATAACGTCCAGTCTGCGAATATGCAGTTGTATTTATCGACAATGAACAACAACCCGCACTTGCTCAATGATCCGTCGATACAAGAAAGTTTGTCACCCTTTTTCCAACCTTTTGGGATTGATGTGAACCATCTACCGATGACAAATCCTCCAATCTTCCAAAGCTCATTACCTCTGTACGACGAGCCAGTGATCAGGAGACGGATATCCATTTCGAACGGCCAGATCAGCCAGCTGGGCGAGGATATCGAGACTGTGGAGAATCTATACAACACACAACCGCCACCGCTACCACATAGATACCAGTACCAGCAACAACATGCCCTATACGAAATGTCACAACAACAGCAGCACCAACAGCAACAGCAACAGCAACAGCAACAGCAACAGCAACAGCAACAGCAACAGCAACAGCAACAGCAACAGCAACAACTAACTCAAGTGGAGGCCTCGAATAGTAGCCATATGCAACTTATGTTACAACAGCAGCAACAACAACTGAAAAATCTACATTTACCACAATATGATGTCGCTGCTCAAAAGGCAAGTATCGATTTCCAAGCATCAGTGAAATCTGAAAACCAAGATCCACATTTACCCAGCTCAGCATGTCCTCCCGGGTTGATCCCTCAACGTGGAGATGATGTTCACGTCAACCGTCAACATATGCCTAGATCAGAACCGCATGCTCAGTTTCAACCGCAGATGAGCTCACAAAATATTCAGTTCCAACGACCAATGACTAGCAACGGCGTCCAATTGAATAACGGAGCCAACGGCAACAACATAAACCACACAGCTGCAACTGTCGATGCATCGATATCACCGTTTTCTTACGAGAGTGGCGTCCCCACCCCTAGCCTCTCGATACAGAAGAACCATGTTGAAGATGACCTTAAACAGAAAAGTGAATCACAGGAAGTTGGCATCGGGAACACTGCTTGGAAAAGGGAGCGGTTACTAGAGAGAAACCGTATTGCTGCCTCCAAGTGTAGACAACGAAAGAAATTTGCCCAATTGCAATTACAGAAAGATTTCGATAAGTTGAGCAAAGAAAATCTAATTGCAAGAAGGAAAATAATGTACTATGAGAAATTAATTTCTAAATTCAAGTTATTTACGGAATCGCATTTTAAAGTTTGCAAAGCTGCTAACGATGGAAATGATTTGAAAATAATAGAAGATATGTTGATGATCGACGAGGATATAAAAGAAGTCAATGGAGATGGTTCAATAGCAAAATTAGAAGAGACTAGAATCTGATTCTGCATGCACATGATGGCAACTAATGTTCTTCCTGCCTTTATGTGGTTTACCATACATGACCTTCATTTTATTAAGTACATTGGGGGGGAGAAACTTCATTCTCCTTACAATAAAACTGATACATTTTCCATTATTATATTTTTCGCATAATCGAGAAAACATCATTTCTTTCTCTATAATTTCATAAATGACTCTAACTCAAATTATATTCACTGTTTTCATAATTTACATTCTTATTACTATTACTCTAAATATTAGTATTGTATATAATTTGAAATTCGACACAACGTCAGCGGCAAGAAATTGCAAGAAACGGGTGGGGAGGGCCAATGGCAGGAAGCAGTATCCTGTATTATCTAACTGGCTCAAACCATTTATGTCCCATAGCTTCCTTTGCGGTCAATCTTTCCTGGTGGTCATATCTTAATAAATTGTCTATCAAATCAATAATATCATCGTTATCTGACAAATGCTTGTTGGCATCATTCATAAACCGGTGCCAAGGTTTTCTAATGTATTGTTCAATGTAACGGAACTCGTTGGGAAGTACAATGTCGTATTTCTTCAAGTATTTCTCAAAATCATCTGTTCCAAGCACTCTGACAATCTTGACCAATTGGTCTATATTGGATGACCCATGGAAGAAAGGCTCCTTTTGGAAGATCATAGAGGCCAGCATCGTTCCAAAGGACCACATATCCAACGAATAGTCGTACATCCTGTAATCGACTAGCAATTCGGGGCCTTTGAAGAACCTTGACGCGACACGAACATTGTACTCGGTATTCACATGGTAGAACTCGGCAAGACCCCAGTCAATCAACCTCAACTTCCTGTTAGTATGGTCAATCATAACGTTATGAGGCTTAACGTCTCTATGCATAATCCCCATAGAATGGCAGTAGTCGAGTGCCTTCAATAGCTCAAACATGTAATACCTTATGTCGAGATCTGTTAGTTTAGGATACAGCACTCTGAAGTCAAAGTTGTCTACGTACTCAAACACCAGCGCTGGAGTCTTGGATATCGGGTCCTTGATCACATCTAACAGCTGTATAATATTTTCATGCCCGTTGTGAGGCAAGTCGTAAATGTACGGTCTTCTGTTCACCAGCGCGTACTCTTTCTTATTGCTGTAGTACACGTCAAGGGCAGTGGCCGCTGCAGTCGGCGGATGCTCCTCATTCGATAAGTTGCTCAGGATCTTGATCTCTCTCTTGATCTTCTTCTTCTTCACAGGTTTCAACATCTTGATCACAATCTCCTTCCTAGTGCTCAATTGAACACCTTGAAACACCTCAGAGTACTTCCCACGCCCTACTTTGTGCTTGATCTCCAAGTTCTTCAAACTAGAAGTCGACCACTCGATACTAGTGTTCTCATAATCCCAATACTCTTTCGCCTTCTCTTTGTTCGCAAACGTGTAGACACGAGCCTCAGACCACACTCTGCTTCTCAAATTGCTCATGACCACTCTCTTTCCCTGTCACACACCTCGCTCGAACAACCAGCAGTCTCAGCAACCCGTTCCCAACACCAGCTTCGTCGCTGAGACCAACTATAGCTTCGCTTACAACTCTCAGTTATATTCGGTTTCAGTATATACGTTAACGTGTAAGGTGACGACGAGCCATCCCAGACCTCGTCCAGTGGCTTCGAGGGTAGCCAGGGCCCTTGTTCTCACAATGATTGTAGGCCCTTGACGATCTCCTGTTGCTGTGAATGCGTGGCTTGCCTTGAGGCTGCTTCGCTGTTTTTAATTTGGTGGAAGATGTCTCTTGTCTTTTCGAAATAGACAGTGTCCAGCAAGTGTCTCATCTGTGACTCGACGTTCTCGATCAAGGAGCCCAGGTTGGCGACGTGGGCCAGGTTCAATGCAGAGACGTTGTCTGCGGCGGCGTCCACGGCGAAATTGCGTTCCGTTTGTCTTGTCAGATTGCCAGAAAGAGTCGTCTTGTTTTGATCCAAGTCCAGGATGATCGTGCTTGTCACTTTGTAATTGTAGTCCTGTCCCGACTGTGTCACCTCGACAACGTGGATACTGTCCCAATTGGAGTCCGTGTTGTTCGAGATCTGTTTCTTGAACAGCACGACACCGGCGAAATCCCCTGTTCCCGCACCGTAATCCTCGTCCAAGTCCCACAGGTAGACACTCGAGATCCCTCCCTCGTAGTACAGGTCTCTGTACACGTCGAAGGAGTCGTTACACAGGGTCTCGAGCTCTCTCAATTGGCCGCTTGGGAACGGACTCTCTTCCAACAATTCCGGACTCAATTCCGGTAGAAACTGGTTCGACCACGGAGACCTGTACGAGTCACCGTCTCTGTTGAAGTCGCAACACAGGTACTCTCTGTTTGACGCACCGGCGTCCCTGGCGACACGCAACGGGGTGTCCACGGAGCTTAGAAGGTCCTCGACCAAATCGGGTTCCAACTTCATCAAGTTGTTCAAGTTGTGTTGCGTCTTAGCAGGGTCTAGCCTGCGTAGCAAGTCTAAAGCAGCGTCTAGTTTCGAGTCCGACATGGTACGTTGTGTGTGTGTGTGTGTGAAAGGGGTTCAATGTGAAAGGCTTCAATGTGCAAGTGCACTGCTTGTGTGCAGTATATATGTAACAGTGTCTTAATATATAATAACTCTCTGCCTGCCAAGGAGACGAGCGTTGTTCGTTGATATCTTGCGAGGCGACTGCTCAGTCAGCTAGTAAATACATTACGTAGAACCCCAAGGTCACAGAGAGTACCTGGGCGCCGAATTGGGTCAATTCATGGACACCCGAGTTTCTTGGCGACGTTTGCAGTAACTGCGGTGTCACGACCATCGATGCAATATACAAGAACCCACCGGCAGTGACAGGGAGCAAGTACTCTTGGAACGACCCGTATTGGTCGAACCGGCTTGTGCCGGCCTCGTTCAAATGACAACCCACCAGGGAGCCCACTAGGGCGCCCACTGTAGTGACAGCCTGCGATTTCATCGCTTGCATCCATGTGAACCCGCTACTGCGCAGGATCGCAAAGTCTCCCAACTCGTGAGGCACCTCATGGAATAGGATTGCCACCGTGGAGGCAACACCGATGTGTTGCGACTTGTAGAACGCCGAGGCGATGGCAAGCCCGTCGATAACGTTGTGAACCAACCCGGTCGCCACGTTCAACAGAACAGAGACCCGTGAAGCGTCACTCTGTGGCTCTGCGTGTTTCTCCGGTACATGCGAGTGCGTGTGGTGCTGGTCTCCACCACCGCTCATCAGTCTCCCAAACTTATCCAGAGACAAAAACAGCAAGTAACCAGCAAACAGCCCTGGAGCCAAGGCCGGAGAGTGCGACATCTCTGGCAACACATGCAGAAACACATCCCCCAACAGAGTACCCAATGCAAACGCCACTACAATCGACAACGACCAGTGGGAACCATCGCCTGCCAGACCAGGAATGAAACCCATCACAAGCCATGGAGCCACTTGGATCAACATCGTGGCCAGCAGAGAGTTGCCGTATGCGTCAAATTGGAACACATTGTCTTGCAACCACTTCATCCAAAACCCATCCAAAGCAGCAATCTCCAAATGGGAATGATCCGGTCCATGGCCTTCCACACCGGCTAGCAACAATACATAAGTAAGCTTCGTAGCAAGCATTCCAACCTTGCAACAGCGTCCAATTGGCTTCCCAATGGGCTTCACAACAGCTCACTTGCCAGTGCGATGTCCCTATTATTACAATTTTTCATTTGCTATTGAGGATGAAATTGTATTTAAAGAGAAGGAAATTCAGTCAAAAATAAGGAAATTTGGTGGACACTTTCACGGGGAGCAGCGAGGTTTCGGTAAGAGGAGCTGTGACATTGAGTGTTTTGTTGTCAAGAGGATATGCCGTTATCTGCTGAGCAGCAAGAAGAGCTGGCCGCTTTCAGCAAGGCGCTGGAGCAAACGAACCCTGGAGACGTTGTGCAGTTTGGGTGCGACTACTTCTACCACCGGCTTGAAGAAGATAGGGCGCGGGCACGCGGCACAGGTGCCGCCGGTGCCGTTGGCACCGTTGGTGCCACTGGCGCCTTGGGAGGGCTGTTCAGATCGTCGGATCCGCACTCTGGGTCGCATTCTCCTGCGGAGAGGTCCAGAGAGAGTGTCAGTTTCAAATCGCCATTTGTGGATCAGGATCCACACAGCAAGAACGACGAGGATCCGTTGGCGAAGGAGACGTCGGTTTTCAAGCCCGGGTTTTCCACGGACCAAGACGGGTCGAGAAAGAGGTCGAACGTGCCCTCTGACCCACATGCCACGAAGAAGTACAGTCCCACGCCTTCGAGCGCCTCGTTGCTCGGGCAGCCCCACGGGTCGCCTGCTCCATTTGCCTTTAACGCTGAGAGACGGACCTCTGTGAGTGGTGAAACTTTACAACCAGACAATTTCGACGACTGGACCCCCGACCATTACAAGGAGAAGGACGCCACACAGTTGAAACGGCTGGATAAGTTCATAGGCAAGAATTTCTTGTTCCAGAAACTGGATAAGGACTCGAAGAAGTTGGTCATAAACTGTTTGGAAGAGAAAAGCGTCCCCAAGGACCATGTCATTATCAAGCAAGGCGACGAGGGCGATTATTTCTACGTCGTAGAGCAAGGCGCTGTGGATTTCTTTGTCAACGACCAGAAAGTGAGCTCGTCAGGCTCCGGATCCAGTTTTGGTGAATTGGCATTGATGTACAACAGCCCCCGTGCTGCCACCGTGGTGGCCACGACGGATTGTATCCTATGGATGCTAGATAGGCTCACTTTCCGGAAGATTCTTTTGGGCTCCTCGTTCAAGAAGAGGATCATGTACGATGACTTGCTAAAGAGTATACCTGTTCTCAAGTCACTGACCACCTATGACAGAGCAAAACTGGCAGATGCATTGGATACACAGATCTACGACCCTAACGAAGTGATAATCAAAGAGGGAGAATCTGGAGAGAATTTCTACTTAATAGAGTACGGGACCGTCGAGGTGTCCAAGGTGGGCAAGGGCTTGCTCACCACGTTGGGCAAAGGCGACTATTTCGGTGAAGTGGCATTGTTGAACGACTTGCCTCGTCAGGCCACTGTCACCGCCACAGAGACCACTAAAGTGGCCACTCTGGGTAAGAGTGGGTTCCAAAGACTGCTGGGCCCAGTGGTCGAAGTGTTGAAATTGCACGACCCTACTCGTGGTGACAGAAAGTGAGCCGCTGGGTATTCTATATATTACAAAGAGTCTAGCGTCTTGCAAGCTAGAGCATTACAACTACCTAAACATCGCAACTGTAACAAAGGAATTCGATAAGAGTTTGAATCCCATCGTGAAGTTTATACATATATGTATAAGTGTGAAGAAAGAAGCACTCTGCGGTGTTTCCCTCGAGGGGCCATATATATATATATAGCTGAACAACTTGTGTCAACGACCTTGATAACAGGCAAGGCCCACAGGCGTCATAACTTTGTACTGGTATAGTCAAATTCTTGGTAAGCCAGTGTTGTTTTAGCATAAGACTCTCTTGCAAAGGGTAATGGACTCAATGCTTGCCATGAGACACGCTAACTCAATGCTTGCCACGAGACACGCTAGCTCTACGCACCATTGCCCGTCCCTGTGTTAATCGTGGATTATAATGAAAATTGGTTCTCATCGATACAAACTACTTCCACCCTGCACACTATACATACACACGTATAGGGCACCAGGACCTTGGCAGTAGACACGGACACGACAACAATGGGGTTTATATCAAAGATCTTGTACACTGTATCGATTCTACAGGTGCTCCATGCAGGTTATTCGAACCATGAATACAGAAAGTTATCACAACATCTAGTAGAGACGGGTCAATTCGCGACTCCGCAGGATATCATACTAGAGTGTGCGATCAGTTTCGTGCTGTTTGTCGTTGCTACTGTCTTGTCCTTTGACAAGTTGGCGTACTACCCGTTGAAGGGACCACAAGTGAAGCTTACACAGGGGAAAGGTGACTATTTGAAAGAGATCAAGTTGAACAAGTCGACGAACGTGGATAACCTGGTCGGTTCAGACCCCAGCGGTGAAGTGAATTACACTCCGAATATAGTAGACGTCCATGGGAAGAGAGCCGAGATGAGGAAGTATTTGTCCCAATTGTCCAGCAAAGAGGACTGATCCTTTACAGCACATATACAAGTATATAATGGCATTCTACATGTTATTCAATATGATAGAAAGGGTTATTCGTTGTCGCAGTGGCTGTTGGAGTGATATCCTCCACACTGGGTCCCATACCAAAGTTGGTTTCCGACTTAAACCGACTTGGTTCATACGATTTCATCCCGACAGAGGGTGACAATGACTCTTGAGACACGTCGCTGTGGTCTGGCAGATGCATCTCCCGAACGATACTCTCTTTGCGCGCTTCTAACTCCTGACATAGCTCATCGATGTCATGGCTGGTTAGCCCCAATTCCGTAGCCGATCGTCTCAACATCCCAATCTAAACAACTCAATTCTTGCTTTAAATGTGAACACCACGTTTGTACATCCCTCACACGACAGCAGGACAAAACGGTGGCAAGTTGTCTAGCGGTTTCAATCGAGTTTGCCTTGGGATTGGCAATTTTC
Organism: Sungouiozyma intestinalis; assembly: GCA_003708845.3. NCBI lineage: Eukaryota > Fungi > Ascomycota > Saccharomycetes > Saccharomycetales > Saccharomycetaceae > Sungouiozyma > Sungouiozyma intestinalis. The sequence continues at coordinate 41,954 of PPOJ03000051.1, read as the reverse complement.
TCAACAATTTTTCACTCGTTTGTATATAAAGAACTCTTTAACACACACACACACACACACACTATACACAGACCAGTTAAGCTCCTAAAGGTACTTATATTATACCGGTCCCTACTGGTGAAGTGGTTGCTTTGGACTCTTGAAAGTGATAGGTTCTTTTAGACCGTGACTCGAACGGTATTCCTTTGATAAAAACTGTGTTTTAGCAGCTAACAGTAGAGACAGCTATTTTACAAGAGAAGAGGCTATGGAAGACACAGCTTCGGAACGAGATCATATTCCAAGCGGGGCTACGTGTCGTATCTGTAGGGTGGAGGCCAGTGACGATAATCCGTTGTTTCATCCTTGCAAATGTAAAGGATCCATCAAGTATTTGCATGAACCCTGTTTGTTAGAATGGATCTCTTCCCGGAATCTGGACATCAGCAAGCCTGGAAGTGTGATAAACTGTGATATCTGTCATTACCCATTCCAGTTTAAAACCTCGTATGTGCAGGACATGCCGCAGCAGATCCCATTACGAATTATCCTGAAGAAATCTGTGATTACGTTATTACAACAGATTAGGACCATTTTGACTATGAGTGTACTGTTGGTACTGGTGTCTATGGGTATTCCCTTAGCGTGGAATTTCTGCGGTAAGTTGTATACATTCATTCTCGATAACGAGTTGCCCTTTAAGAACGATTGGGGGAAGAGTATATTATATGGGTACCAGCAAGATTTTGTGGAACCTGAGTCGTTCAAATGGACCCATTTTTTTCTGCAATTGCTTTCGAATACTAGGTTCTCCCTTTTACAAATTGTATTGGTGCTCATATTGAACCTAGGTCTTTACTTCCAATATGATATGATTGTTCGAGAAGATGTGTTTAGTAAGATGGTCTTGCATAAGATTGGGCCCAATTTATCTATCGACAATATGAAACAAAGGATCAGAGAGATGTTCCCAATGATGAATGATGAAATGTTGGACAGGTATGAAAGAGCAATGAGGGCTAGAGAACGATTAGACCAAGAAGAACAGCATTTGGAAGAGCCTATGGTTTTTAATAGACGCAGAAACCCTGAGCAAGAAGCTGAACAAATACAAGAACAAGAAGATGGAGATGAGGACCAGGACCCGGATTTTGCTCCAAATTCTTCTGGTGCGAATTTATCATCAGAAGCCTCGGACCAACTATCTGAAGAGGAAATCGATGACGAAGAAGTCAACGATTTACGCAATGATGCGGCAACTGCTTTAAATGATGAGTTCTTGGCGGGTAATCACGATGAAACCCCAATGGAACAGATTATGAACAGGAGAGCTCAAATGCAATTCGATAACTTGATAGACCAGCATAGGGCAGCAGATGCTAACCCGCCTCCTGTACAGTTAGCGAACGATATAGACGCGGAAGATCGAAGAGCTCAACTTAACATGAATCAACAAAGACCAATAATTATCGATGCAGCAGATCCCTTAGAGCAACCACAGCAACAAGAAGGTGGAGCAGCTTTAAACATCAACTTAAATCTCGGGTTTGTCAATTTTGCAATGTACTATATGCTAGCATTGGCCCTCATTTCCTTTTACCTCTTCATATCCTATTTGATTCCAAGTATTGTTGGGATTGGTCTACTAAAACTATATTCCCTGGTTTTGCGTGTATTTGCCCGTGGTATCAGGCAGATTTATTACATTCTTAAGATTAACAGTCTTCATGCATCCATGTTACGCAGATTCACATCCTTGAATAAATTCGAAAACGATATTTTAAATGGAACCATTGAACTTGCCAGGAAGTACTTTCAAACACAAGCAAAATATTCAATGATAATGAGAGCAATTCCCGCTTTTACCACATACTTAACTTCCATCTCCATCGTATGTACTGCTTCTGAGTTGGTCTGCAAGGGTTATAGTGAAAAGAAGAACATGGTAAACAAGACAAGAAGATTCATTTTCCAAATCCTGTACGCATTGAAGTGTACGTTCAAAGTTTTCACAATTTTCTTTATTGAATTAGCTGGCTTTCCGATTCTAGCTGGATTGATGCTAGATTTGTCTTTGTTTGCACCAATATTAGGTGGGGAGATTAAATGGTTGTGGATAACAGAACTTTGTAAATTTTGGGCTCCTGCTTGCATAATAATTTACTGGGCTATTGGAACATTGTACATGTATTGGTTTGCCAAGTATATCAGTATGGTAAGACAACATATTATCAGACCCGGTGTTTTATTTTTCATCAGATCTCCAGATGATCCAAATATCAAAATTTTGCATGACAGTTTGATTCATCCAATGGGAAATCAGATATCTAGGTTATGCTTGTCCATGTTCATATATGCAATGTTCATTATGCTAGGGTTTGGAATACACACAAGAGTTCTCTTCCCTATGGTCCTAAGATCAAGTTTATTAATCTGCCCTCCGACTTTTGGTGAAATAAAGGGCTTACAAATCTTTACGATGGTCGTATCTTTCGACTTAAGTAAAAGAATAGTAGAGTCCAATCCTCATGTTAATGAGGTAATTAAAAAATACTGGACATTTATTTTTGAAGTTTCCTCTAAGAAGCTTCGACTATCATCTTTCATTTTGGGCCATGACTACTCCTCAGAGAGAGGTTATATCACTTACAGAAACTTATTTTATAGACTCTTTGCTTCTCGGAAGGCTCAATGGTCTAACCAGGATCTATACACAAACCCTAAGACGTATAAAGAAAGTCAAGCTCTATTTCAAACCAACCCCGATGTTCACGCTTATTTTGTTCCTGATGGTGTATTAATGAGAGTTCCTTCCTCTGATATTGTTTCAAGAAATTACGTGCAAACGATGTTTGTGCCAGTGACTAAAGATGATAAGTTACTCAAGCCATTAGATTACAAAGTAATCAAGGAAAGAAACAAAAGAAATGCAGGTGAATTTTCGTATTTAGATTATCAAAACACTGATTTCGACGATTATTTCGTTTGTTACGTTCCACCAAACTTTAAACCTCGTTATATTGGGTTTATCATATTGATGTGGTTTTTTGCATCGGTATTGATTCTTTGCGTTGCTATCATTTCTCAGTACATTACCAACACATTTTCTAGTTTAATGTTTGTGCCACTATACCTGCTAAATAAGTCCTCGGGTATCATTGACTTGAAGGAAACAATATCCCAAGGTTACCGCCAACTTAACATCCAGTATGTCTGTATTGGTGCCATTATTCTGTCATATGGTGTTGATCTTTATATTTATTACGATTTTTCCAGGTACTTCTTCAAAAAGACGGAAGTAGATCAACAGGCTGTTGAAGGGCGGGAACCGGGCCAAAACGTTGCTGTCCCACAGGATAACGCTGCTGCCTTCGCTGCTCCTAATAACAATGCTCCAAGACCTAACCTTTTAGACCCCATTTTTGAAAACTGGGGCGCTAAATTTTTACTGAAAGTGACTCTTTCTCTAACTAGCATGGTCTTGCGTTTGGGTTTCATGCTTGTCTGTTCCTACTTGCTGCTATATGTTTCCAAGAGCATTGATATTTGCATATATAACATCCTTGGATTTGAGGGAAACTTAGTTGGTTGGATTACCAATTCTGCTACAGGAATCTGGTGTATCATTGATCAAGCTAACTGCTGGCTGGAAATAATGAAGACATTCAGGTTTACAGATAATAGGCGGTCGGCCGTTATAATAAAAGATGCGTGGAATGCAGAGTTAAGCACACGCTCATATGAATTTGGATTTCTTTGTATGGGTTCTGTGTTGATTGTCTTGATTCATACACTTGTTGAGGCCTTTGCAAATAACGATTTGAAATACGTCTCTCTTTATGATGTGTTTTTATTTATTGGCTTCTACAGACTATCGGACGAATATCGTGATATCCCATGGACGATACCTCAAATCATGAATTGCTGTGCATTGGCCTTCTTCTCATTCTTCCCACTGAAAATAGTGTTCCAAAAAATTGAAGCAAGATTTTCAAACCTAATCGACAATGTTAAGGATGAGGTTTATTCCAATGGTAGATCATTAGAGAATTATGACAATGCAAACTAACCGGGAAGATTATTTTTTGCATACGTTCTCATAGATCCCGTTTAGTGTATGCCAATAAACCAGACCATTTTGATTCTAACTTGTGGTTAACCATACTATTATGAATATTATATAGTTAAATTATGTATGTTTTATAAAATGCAATAGAATCTTCTGATTAACGAAGATGATAAAACGAACCATGTTTTAAAGTTGATAACAAGGTGACGTTTTGATAAATTGTTTTGGAAAAAAAAGCTCAATGAGAAGAAGATAAAGCAATGAGCCCTTCTGTGTAATTGACGAGGTCATCTTTCGTTATCGCTTTCCACTGTAATTGGGCGGACATTCTGTCGAGGCGAGTTTGAGCGGTCTGTTGCATCAGTATCACTGACCAGACCTTTGAAGGATTTCGCTTCATCCAGACTAGATGATACATCGTTATTCTGTAGTTCTAACTCTAGTTTCTCACGTATTGTATGTAGATTACTCGACGTTTTGGGAACATTGTTAGGTGATGCAATTTCATCCTTGTAAGATCCTATTAATTTTACATCATCATCGTATTGGCTGTTTTCAAACTCTGTATCTGAAATAATGACACTTCTATTCACGTCTGAAGTTTGACTTACTTCACTTGTAGGATTATTGACTTTGGAAAAATCATAATTTTTTCGTTTCCTCCGAAACAACTCTTTAGAATCATCTGGGGACATATCTATATTATCACTCGAAGCAGAAATATTGTCTATGATAATTTCATGGCTATCATCATTCTGATAAATTTTACTGAAATACGGAGATGTAATCTTTCTTGGTAACGTTGCTGTTCTTTTATTCAAAGTACCTCGAGATGTGGGAGAGTCTTCAAGAAATGATCGTTCCATTGAATAACGTAGAGTTGGAGGCGAAGAAGATTTCTCTTCCATTATATAATCTGGCCCTTTTGGCAATCCTGTACTGTCGACATCCCCAGTGGAAACACCAACAAACGTTTCTGGTGACTGACTCCGTGAAGATACATCTCCGGCATCGCTGTTCAAATCTCGACTTATGTGAATGTGATCATCATGAATAGTAGAGTCGATATCGTTTGTAATGGATGAATATGTGTTAGCGTCAAGAATCACAGATGGCTCTTTACTCAAATGTGACACCGGTATACCATTCTCTAAGTTTCCCTTGTTTTCGTTATTCGTTGCCTCTTGTAGCCCGATAGTTGGTATATTCTCAATTATCTCAATATCACCATCGTCATCAACATCTTGTTTGTTGTCATGATCCTTCTCTTTATCACCATCTGTGATACCTTTATTGTCCATTGAAGATGCTACCTGTTTTTTTTGTAAATCTAGTAGAATACTCCTTAAGTTCTTTCTAGCTTTTTCTCTTAAAGGCTTCTCAAAATATTCGTTTACGATTCTGGAATTTGCTCTACTCTTGGTCTTACAACTTTTCCATACATGTAACGTTGCATCTGGGTCTTCAAAAAATTTCTTAATAGTCATGATTACATGCACACCGCAATCACTCATATTCGGTTGTTGAGGTACAAGACAATTTTTCATCTTGATTAGAGATCTATCCAGTGTTAGATTATATTTATCCTTAGCGTAATCAACCAAAAAATCTTTAATGGGATCAATTTCTCTATTATGGGTACCTCTCAATGAGTCAAATGTAAGTATCTGAATTACGGGAGAGCTGATGCTTAGATCGTCTGATAGTGCTGAGTTGGATGTGTTTAAAGTCGAATTATCTTCACCTACAACATTTAATTGCTGGTTTTTAGCAGATTCATTACTGCTGTGATGGTTACTAATGTCGAGCTTTTCAATTTCATTATCTTTCAAATGTTTGAACACAGCTTCCAAGTTAAAGATAATGGCACCAAACCAATGGAAGTTGACATTTATTGGGATGACAACATATTTTTTCTCGAAGAGATTAGCGTTCGTAACCCATTTTCGCACGTTCAAATAATTTGATTGTTTGGTGCTCACAAGCTTTGTATAGAAAAAAGATGACATGGTATAAACATCCGACTTGGAGATCGTCTGGTTTGCTATCTCATTTTCAATGTAATATTTGGTGAAAAAATCCAAGATGCTATCGTTGATCCAATCGTTATTGTAAAGACATTTGAAATCCTGGTTAGTGACTGTGTACATTTGTCCGTCTTGAAACTTGTATTGTAAAGATGGTTCAAACTTTTCAGGTTTTTCGTAAGTTTCTTCGTCTGATAAAAGAGTGGACTGTTTCAAAGAGCCATTGACTTTACTATTCCGTACTGATCTTCTCAATAAGAGATCCGAGTTATTATTTATACCAGCATTTATTGTATCATTGTCCCTCTGGTAAAAATTGGTTGTTGGTATGAACCCTAGTTTCATATCATTCCTCTTGCTAGTTTTTTCCCCTTTGGATAAATTGAATGAATCTGAGACCACAGGTGGTATTAAGATCTTGGTCACGGATTGTGATTTTTTTGATGATGCAGTATGTGTTGTCTCAGAGTGTGAAGAAGGTGGTTTCAACGATTTAAACTCCTTGTATGAAAACCTTGACAGCAAATCGTTTTTGCCCCTGTCCGATTCCGGCACTTTCTTGTCTTTGGGCTTGCTTAAAGGTTCTGTTACCTCTTTGGCCACCATTTCATCTAGTACACCCTTCATATCGTTTATAGATCGTACTTTCTGCGTGTTACAATTGATTCTGGGAGCGTTCAAGTACTCAGAGATCTTATAAAGCTTCGTATCCTGGTCTCTGGAGTCATTGTACCAAAACATGCTCTTCACGGTATATTCTTTGAACTTGACCACCACAGAACTCAAAACCGGGATGGATCTGGCACACTTGAACATGATGGCCATACAGGTATAATTCTTATTGAACAGGACAATCGATGAGTCTCGATCGAAATCGACGTGACTATTCTTCAACTCCATTCCCTGCGTTTGAAACGACGCGCGTGCACCTTGACTATCACACAGAAATGTCATTAGCATCTTAGTCCTCTCTCTTTCGTTCCCGTCTACGTCGGCAAATTTCAAAGACCCACTCAGTTGGTACTTGACAGGGTGCACCCGGCCATGCGGTTTATCTATAGGTGATGACTGCAGAAGCCCGACAGGAGAACGTGGTTTCACAGTCGGGCTACTCGGAATGCTTATATGCCGGGCAGCGGGCGGCACACCTTCTACCCCGGGCAAAAAATCCGCCGTAGACATGTGGCCCAACTCTTTCTTCCTAAAATTATTGTAACGTCTCATAGCATTGGAATGCTTCCCCACGTTATCGCCTTGTAAAGCAACCGTGGGTTTCTTGTCCAAACTGTCATCCAAAGTATTCGAAGGAACAACGCCTCGCGCCAACTTCCTTCGCTTATTCAACATCCACGTCTACAATCGCAACTCAATCACAAAGCTTGTGTCCTTCTTACCGCACCGGTACGCGTACTGTATGAGTAGACACAGGGCAATAACCGTTAAGCAATCAGCGGGTTTCGGGGCCAATATAGACCTGTTTTGAACGCGGTTTCGGGCCTCTAATCCCTCTGCTGTCTCACACAGTTGTAAACAAGCACCAACCAACTGCAACAGCGGCTCAAATCCTTGTAAAATCGCCGATGAGTGGCACACTCATCCATCCTGTCTTCCACAAGACTCTTGTTTTTTCAGATTCCGAAGTCGGCATTTTGTACGTGGATGGCATGTTTCATTGAAACTTTTATTCCAACCAAGAGGGCCTTGTTCTTGAACAAGAGGTTTCTGGTATTTAGAAGCTGTCCTCTTGCGTTGTCATCGCTGAGATCGAGGTTTTAAGCAGTGGCGGTAATCCTGTGTATCTCTTTTTGTGCGTTTTGCCGATCATGTTCAGTGTACCAGGACGTTGTTCGCACCGGAACACTGTGTCGTTGACTCACCGGGTGAGTGGCCGGGTTGTTACGAGCCAGCGGGCTCGGTTATTGCACTCTACAAGTGCCGTGTGGGATGGGCGGTCGCCGTTGCAGATTTTCCGTGAGACGTTCAAGAAGGAATGGGAGAAGTCGCAGGATTTGCAAGAGAATATCAAGACTTTGCAAGACGCCTCTGGCCGTTTCGGCGAGTCGGAGGCGTACAAGAAGGCCCGAGAGGCTTATTTAAAGGCGCAGAAGGGGTCTACTATTGTGGGGAAGACTTTGAAGAAGACTGGTGAGACGGTGGAGGATCTAGCGTCGAAGGCGTGGGACTCTGAATTGGGGAAAACCACTAGGAAAGCGGCCACGGTGACTGCACAGAAGATTGACGAGAAGCTGGAGCCCGTGCGGAAGACACAGGTGTACAAGGATGTCTCTGAGATAATAGACGACGGGGACAGTTCGATGTACGGCGGGTTTATTTCGAAAGAGGAGCGGAAACTTAGAAGAGAGCACGCTTTGGCCTCCGGTAAACGTGTCAGAGCAGTGAAGAGTGACGACGACGCGGGCTCTGCGTTAGTGGCCACCAACATCGAGTCCAAGGAGTCTCTCGGGAAGAAAATGGAGGATTTCAAAGAGAAGACCGTTGTCGGGAGGACGCTGAGGTCTGTGAAGGTGAAACTATGGGATGAGAGTGAGAACCCGTTGATCGTCATGTTACGCAAGATCACGGGCAAGATCAGCAACTTCTTCGGCGAGACGGAGTCCTCTCGGGTCTACAGTCAGTTCAAGTTGCTCGATCCAAACTTCAACAACGAGAGCTTCACGAGACATCTGAGAGAGTACATTGTCCCCGAGATCCTCGAGGCGTATGTGAAAGGCGACGAGAAAGTCCTACAGAAATGGATGAGCGAGGCGCCTTTCAACGTCTACCACGCTCAGAACAAACTGTTCAAACAGAAGAAACTGTACTCGGACGGCCGGATCCTGGACATCAGGAACGTGGAGATTGTCAGCGCCAAACTGTTGCAACCACAGGATATCCCAGTGTTGGTCGTCGGCTGCAGAGCGCAGGAGTTGAACCTTTATAGAAAACTCGAAACCAACGAGATCGCCGCAGGGAGCGAGTCTGACATCCTAATGAACTCCTACGCCATGGTCCTCACAAGAGACAGTGAACAGATCGACGACAACGAGACTGAAGGTTGGAAGATCCTCGAGTTTGTCCGTGCCGGCTCTAGACAATTCACATGAACAAAACAAAAAATAGTGACAGAGACCGCACCGGGACAAGTCCTTGTAAATACGCATGTACTAATGCTCTGAAATAACACTGGGCCCTCTTCCAGAGCCACTACATCCCGGGACAAGCCCGGTTGGACCTCTCGCCAGTCGCTGGCACGGCCAATATCACCATGTACGTAATAGCTGCTACTGAAATAAATTTGAACAACGGCTTTGTAAGAGAGTCCATTGCTTGTATATAAGTTGTTGAAGTGAGTTAGGAAGAAGGTTGAGATCGTGCTATAGTGGTAGTGTGCGCGTTGCGAGATAGCTGAAGATGAGTGAAGAAGGTCCGCAGGTGAAAATCAGAGAAGCGACGAAGGAGAATGTGGATTTTATCCTGTCGAATGTGGACATGGCGATGGCCAACTCTTTGCGTCGAACGATGATAGCCGAGATCCCGACGCTTGCTATTGACTCTGTGGAGATCGAGACGAACACGACGGTGCTTGCTGATGAATTTATTGCGCACCGGCTGGGTCTGATCCCGCTGCAAAGTATTGATATTGATCAGTTAGAGTACAGTCGTGATTGTTTCTGCGAGGACCATTGCGATAAGTGTTCGGTGGTGTTGACTTTGCAAGCGTTTGGTGAGAGTGAGAGTACTACGAACGTGTACACGAAGGATTTGACGATTGTGTCGAATCTGTTGGGGAGGAACATCGGGCACCCTATAATACAGGATAAAGAAGCCAACGGTGTGTTGATTTGTAAGCTGAGGAAGGGCCAAGAGTTGAAGCTGACGTGCATTGCTAAGAAAGGTATCGCCAAAGAGCACGCCAAATGGGGTACCACTGCGGCTATCGAGTTCGAATACGACCCATGGAACAAATTGAAACACACTCAGTACTGGTACGAGCAGGACGCAAATAAAGAATGGCCACAGTCCAAAAACTGTGAGTACGAGGACCCGCCAGACGAGAACGACACCTTCGATTACAAAGCCAAGGCTGACACTTTCTACATGAACGTCGAGACAATCGGGTCAATACCTACAGAGCAAGTCGTTATAAGAGGCATTGACACTTTGCAAAAGAAGGTAGCATCGATCCTACTAGCATTAACACAGATGGAACACGAAAAGGTGAATTTCACCACCACGACGAATAACAACATGATAAACAATGACGTTGCAATGGGCGGCATGGAACCGGACCCATACAACCATGGACAGCCAACAGGGTATAATAACTCTACAGGCGGTGGCTACGATGATGCATGGTAGTCTATAATGTAATAAGAGATATATATGTATACGTGTATGAGAGTGGCTTTTTTTTTTCAATGTTCTTCATTCCATTGACAGCATTGTTCAAAAGTGACCAAACGGCCACCAAATATGTCTAGGGAGCTTCCGTACGTTAAATCGACTTTCCCTTTGCTTAACGTCTCTACCAATGCCAAGTCGTCTATACTCTTGGCTCCACCAGCGTATACAATCTTCAAATCAGGTAAATCTTGGGTCCAACGAAACAGATTGGCGACTAATTGTTCGTCTATACCTTGACAAAGACCCTCTACATCTGCAGCATGGATCAAAAACTCGTTAGTGTACTGGCTTAGCAGTTTGAAAGTGTCAGCATTCAGTTCTAGATTAGTCATCGTCTGCCATTTATTCATAGCGACAACCCACCCACCATTGGAAGTTTTCTTGCAACTCAAATCCACAACTAGTCTATCAGGCCCACAAAGTTCAGAGATCTTGACTAAATTCGGCATCAAGAAATTGCCCGAGGAATCAAATAACCAACTGGTCACAATCACTTTAGAGGCAAATTGTAACCAGTACTCGCAATTGCTACCATTAATCCCACCACCAATTTGTAAAAAACCGGGAGCAGCTTGTAACGCTTCTAAAGCTCCTGAATCGTTATTCGCACCTAATTTGATGACATGAGACCCTGCTACGTTTCTATGTTTGTACAACTGAGCAAAATATTCGGGAGATTTGTCAGAGACGAAATTGGTCTTAAGCTGGCCAGCGCTCTCTCCCTCAGTTAAAGTCCCACCGACTATCTGCTTCACTTTCCCATCGTGAAGATCTATACACCCAACATACTTTGTCATTGTAACGGTTGGGGGAGATGGTTATCTTTGGATTCGTAGTAGAAAGTTCGCTAAAGTTCTAGAAGAATTGAGTCATCGGTGGCACAGTTCACTTATTTGTGAGATTTTCCAAAACATTTTCTAAAATGTAAACCTTTCAACTCCATTTGTCAGCAACGGGAGTGGGTGGCAAAGGGGGTATCGTTATATAAAGACGTGGGTCTGATCCAACTTGAGAACTACCATCTTAGCTTTAGTATAAGTGAATCAGAGGAAGAAGTTACCATAAAATTAGTATCAAAATTCGTTGGTAAAGGGAGCCCACAGTAGCCAGGATCGTACTGTATAATGTCGTTAGCTATGGAGAAAGAAACAGGGATGATGGATGTCGGCACACATTGCCAGTTTTGCAGACAACTGGATTTTTTACCCTTCCATTGCCAGTCCTGTGAGAAGGATTTCTGTTCCAATCATCGTACCAGAGAGAGCCATCTTTGTGCCTCGTTAAGTCAAGAGTCAAGTGAGAAAGATGCAGTTGTGAACGTGAAAGTATCGGATAATGGTGGCAAATTCTTCCAAAGTCTTTTACCTGAGAAAGGGTTTATCCGAGTACAGCAACAGCCACGGGACACTACGCCTTCGAAACCACAAAATTATACTATCGCTTCTACTTTGGATAAGAGTGCACTGGACAAAGTGTTGAAATTTTTCAAGAGAAACAAGAGTGCGGATATTGAGAAGAAGAAACATGTCAGCCGTAGCAGCAACAAGATCATTCAATTGGCTAATATGAAGAAGAAGGCACAAGGTGACACCAAGATTCCTGAAAGCAATAGGATATATCTTTGGTGCTACGCTCTGGACTCAAATGGCCAGCCATTGGTTGAGAAAGACCAACCGAAACCTTTATATATTAACAAGATTTGGCCTGTGGGGAGAGCTTTGGACTATCTAGCTTCACAGCTAAATATATCGAATCAAAACGTGAAAGTCGGAGTCGATGACATGGAGAAACTGTTCATATACAAGGAATCTGGTAATGAAAAACTTCAAGAACTGAATGCTAGTGATCGTGTTGCTACGACGATCATGAATGGTGACACATTGTACCTGATCCGGGGAAAACTAGCGAAGTAAAGACCAAAAACAAAAACAAAAAAAAGAACGAGTATTTAATGACTCTACGCATGATTGGTAATATGAGATATGAGGATTGGAAGCTATGTTTTTTTTTTTCCTTTTGACATTAGTATAGCTGATTCATTGACGTTATCTCCCTTCGAGGCCGATTAACTTATTATATATTATTATTAACACTACAAAAATTCGCATAATCATCACCTTTAAAGTGAACATGGTATTCACTTGGTTAGTTAGACTCAAGCAGCACTGTCATCTCTTGTTTTTCCCTTATAGGCTTTTTATGTAAGAGCATTGTTTTTTCGACTCCCGTAGTGGTAATCTCAACAACAACCTAGACTACCGAAATAACCTTTATGAGAAGCGGCAGAAGAGGAGTCACTTGCTTGAGTCCTGCTCTTTGAAGCATCGGGTTTGTTGGTTGATGGTTGATTCTGGTAATCGTAATTCTTGTTTTTATTCTTTTTGTCCTTTAACCCTTGAGACCAAGAGTTGGTATTGTTCAATTGTGGCCCCTTCTGTTGACTAGTAGCGTTATGTTGCTGAAGTTGCGGGTCTTTCATCATATACTTCTGTTGTGTTTGTCGTTGATAATGTTCATACGAGGTAGGATCCAACTGCGTCAAAGTGTTAACGTTGTGTTCGGACGTTAACTTATTCAAGTGTTGCTGTGGAGTCAATGGAGGTGGTGGTAAATAGTTTCTGGATTTGGATTTTCTTTTCTCACCCGGCGGGTTGGGGTGTCCGTAGCCGTGTAAATTCGGTTTCTTGTTAATACTCAGATCCCATCCACGGCCACCGTTTAATTTCATCCAATCATATTCTCCATCCGCTGTGGCGTTAACATCATCCAACGCAGAGAGCAATAAGTTTCTATACCCTTCATAGTCTGGAGTCTCCTCGAATTGTAACCCTCTGACAATCTCCAAGTAACGACCGAACTGAACAGGCAAGTCCTGTGCCAGGTCGTAAACGTTTGTGACTCTTTTCTTCTCACCAATCTTTTCGTACTTCTGTTTGTTGTTTGGAGCCTTTAGACCTTGCCATGGTAAATGGCCTCTTAAGAAGTAGAAGAACACGTGGCCCAGGGATTCCATATCGTCTCTCCGAGACTGTTCTCTCCCGAGATGGGTATTGATGGACATGTACCTTGCTGTGCCACTCAAAGATTTCTTCTCTCTGTATGGGATATGTTGTTTCGATTTTGGGTCCCTATAATGTTTCGCCATCCCAAAATCAATCAAATGGATATCGTTGGCGTCAGGTTGGCCCGGTACCCCGATCAAGAAATTGTCCGGCTTGATATCTCTGTAAATCAAATCATGGTTATGGACTCTCTCGATAAGGCTAATCATTTGCACCGCGACTTGCACCACAGTCTTGACAGAAAACTTCCGACCACACCATTCGAACAGATCCTCCAACGAAGGGCCCAACAAATCGATCACTAGGATGTTGTGTAACCCTTCCTGCCCGAAATAGTAGGCCTCGGGAATCCCCTGCGCAGAGGCCAGGATCTTATACGCCCTGTACTCATCCTTCAATTGCGGCGCCTCAGTCTTCCTAGGCTCAAACTTGATAGCCACGGGACCGCCGTTCACCATGTTCACCCCTTCAAACAACACACCAAACGACCCTTCACCAATCTTCTTGCCAATCTTATAGTGCAACCCAACAATCGTCGAATCCTCCCTACCGCTGGCCCTCAATGTGCCACCATGACCCCCACTCATCGCATGCTGGGGCTCATGGTTCACCCCGGACGAAGCCCCATACGGCTGCATATTTCCCTCAATACCGCTCATCCCGGGGTCTGCAACATACACGGGACCTTGCTGGCGGTTCATAAACACTCTCTACTGCCTTCTACACTACCAAACCGACCTGTTTTCGACTTGGCACTAAACTTCCTTGCTTCTCCCAACAGGACAAATCCCTTCCTAACTCAACCGCACTACTGCGAAACTCGTCACAACAAGTCTCTAATCACGCTAAAGCGGCACTCTCACACAGATTCACAAAATCCCCACTCCTCACAGGCCTCTTGTGTCCGGTATCCTCCCACTCCCCACCAACTCTTTGTGTGTGCAACTCTGTCTTTTGCTTTTAATACCTCGGCCCATTGTGCCACAACGCTCCATAAGCGTTAAACATCGCGAAATACGTTGTGCGGGTGCAGTGAAAAATTTCTTGAAAGAGTTGAAGACAGCGATGAGCCTGGTGTCTGATGTTGAGTCATTGAGGTATTTGGGGCTGTTGTGGCCCTTCATAGAGGTGTATAGTGGCGTTTAGAATGGTCAGTGAGCAGTTTTTGTTGGAGCTTCCAAAGTGTGAGCATCATTTGCATTTAGAAGGGACTTTAGAGCCGGATTTGTTGTTTCCGCTTGCGAAACGGAACAACGTCGAATTGCCTGCTACTTTCCCGCAGACCGTTGAGGAGTTGAACGTGAAGTACCAGTCGTTCAAGGATCTCCAGGACTTCTTGGATTACTACTATATCGGTACGAACGTGCTGTTGCAAGAGCAGGATTTCTTTGATTTGGCATGGGCGTATTTCGTAAAAGTTTCGAAGCAAGGCTTGTGCCATGCGGAGGTGTTCTACGACCCTCAGTCTCATACTTCGAGAGGCGTTTCCATGGAGGCCGTGACCCGCGGGTTCCAAAGAGCTTGCGATAGGGCTTTAAACGAGTTGGGAATCACCTCGAAGTTGATCATGTGTCTGTTGAGACATCTTCCTGCCAAAGACTGTTTGGCCACCATTGAGGAGGCTGCGCCTTACTTGAAGGATGGAACCGTCTCTGCGTTGGGGTTAGACTCTGCAGAGAAGCCTTTCCCACCCAATTTGTTTGTTGAGTGTTACGAACGGGCCAGACAGATTCAGCCGGAATTGAAACTGACCGCTCACGCGGGAGAAGAAGGTACCTCGCAGTACGTGTGGGATGCCTTGGACCTGTTGCAAACCACCAGGGTCGACCACGGTGTCAACTCGGTGCAGGACCCGGAGTTGATGAGCAGACTAGTAAACGAGAAGACACTCTTGACTGTGTGTCCATTGTCCAATGTGAAGTTGCAAGTCGTGTCCTCGGTCAAGGAGTTGCCTTTGCAAGAGTTCGTCGACAAGGGGATCCACTTCTCTATAAACTCCGACGATCCAGCATACTTTGGAGGATACATCTTGGAAAATTACTTGCAAGTTAATAAGGATTTCCCAGATTGGAGCTACGAGGTCTGGGCTACGATTGCCAGAAACAGTATCAATGGGTCATGGTGTGACGCTAAAAGGAAGAATGAGCTTCTAGCTAAAGTCGATGCTGTGGCTAACAAGTATGCTAACTAGAAATAATTCCATTATATAATAGTATAACTGTATCTCAGAATTCCACCCTACCGCTGTTCTCATTCACATAGACCGACCCAACGCCATTTCATGGCAACATTTCTACCACATCTATTTATTTTTTTTTGCTTAGCAACAGTCTCTGTCTCTCAATTACCATTGAAAAATTGTTATACTATTTAATGATCATTTTAACAAAGCTACATACAACAACCCTACCTCACATTTGTGCTCACACTCAGTAGAGACGCCAATTGACACTGACACAATGGAACTACTACCTGAAGGGAAAAGCAACCGCACACAAGTGCTCTACGAGGATCAGAAGAAGATTAACGAATTTTCCAAATTAATACTGAGGAAAGACACTGTAGAACAATCTTTGAACAGATACAAGCAGGATAAAGAATACTTGGAAGACGTTTCACTTGAGATTGAGTTAATTGATGAAGACGAGAAAATACAGTATAAGATTGGAGATTTGTTTGTGTTTATGAGGCAAGAAGACGTGGTTCAACGACTAGAAAAGGATTCTGAGACTCTGGATGCAAAGATCGAAGAGTTAGAGACGCAGGAATCCAGCATAGAGGATCGTCTAAAGACGTTGAAGACAGCTCTGTACGCTAAGTTTGGCGACAACATCAACTTAGAGCGTTAAATGGAGCGAAAATGCATATTAGATTGGCTATATTATTAGTATTACTATTGTACATGATTATATATTAATAAGTTGAAGTCTTCAGTTCATTGGCATGACACAATAGTAACATTTCAAGGAGTAACTTCCGAGTGAGAATGCTTCTCCTTTGTATTTGCTTCCGAATCACTTTGGCTGGTTTCCTCTTGGCCCTCCAGTGTTTCATCAATTCGAGTTATCTTGTCATCGAGGACACGATTCTTGTTCGTGGGTCCTGCGTTCGAGAAAGTAGGGCCAATTGATACTCTGGATCTTACTGGTTGTGGGATGAAAGTGTAATCTTCTTCTTCGTCTCCAGGGTAAGCGAACTCACCGATTTGTGCGGCGTCTGTACCTTGTTCTTCCTCATCCTCGTTCAATCTGATCTTCAACCATGGGATCCGGTCCATAACCACAAGAATAATACCAGTGACAACACATGTCCATAGACAGATAGAGCACATTGATGCCAATTGGTACCCAACTTGTTTGTAATGGTGGTTTAACCACCCACCTGGGATAGGCACCGCGTAGGAGCCTGCAGTAGCATTCACATAGTCTGCGGCAAAGATACCGGTCAAGACACCACCAATACATCCACCTACCCCGTGAAGAGCCCATACTGCGTAACCGTCGTCGACACCTAAGAAGTATTGAATGTCGATGGCGACGTTACAACCAGCAGCGGTCAGGACACCGATAACAAAGGAGGACCAGATTGGGACGTAACCAGCACCAGGGGTAATACCGACTAACGCAGCCACAATACCTGAACAAAGACCTACAGTGGTCCATTTACCATCGTATCTGAAATAATCGATAATCATCCATGCCAAGCCGCCAGCTGCAGCTGCCAAGTTGGTATTCATGGCCGCATACCAAGCTCTGATAGTACCATTCCCAGCAGAGCATGGGTTGAAAAATTGCCAGCCAAACCATAAGAAAGTAGTCCCTAATACCACACTCGTGACATTGTGAGGTTTGTATTTGGGGATCTTTCTACCAGGATGCTTGTTCTTGTCTCTTTTACCAAGGACAACAGCGTACATGAGAGCACCATGACCTGCAGATTGGTGCACCACCCCACCGGCAAAATCTAATGACCCTAGCTCAGCTAACCAACCAGTGGCATTCCAGGACCAACAGGCACAAGGACAGTATACTAAAGTCATCCATAGGAAAAGAAAGATCATCATTGGGAATAACCTAGCTCTCTCACCACCACCACCGATACAAAGCACAGCTGCCACATTGGCAAACATACCTTGAAACACAGCAAATAAAATGTCTGGTACACTCGACACGGCAGATGGAGCTCCCAGGACGTGTCTAAACCCAAAAAATTCCAATGTCCCTAAGAACCCATGTCCACGAGTCTCATGAGAGAAAGTCAGAGAGTAACCCCAGAAGAACCATTGGAAGATCCCGACTGAGACACCTGTGAGCGCTAACCATAACGACGACAACGAATGCTTCTTTCTACCCAAACCAGAGTATAGCAACCCTATTCCGGGCATCATTAACCACACACCAGCAGCACCAACACCAAGCCACACCATGTTGGCAATATCAAATTGTGTATTAAGGTCTGTGGTGAGAGAATCACCACCAGTACCATGGCCCGTAGGCGTACCTGTAAAATTGTAACTGGACATACTAGCTTTGCCCTTTTTTCAATCCATTGGACCTCGGCACACTCATCATAGTTACTAAACATACATCGCTCTTATATGCTCCTCGAAATCAGATAACAATTTCGGAATTTCTCACCGAGATCCTTATCAAGAAGCCCATCGATCGATAAGCTTATCAGTAGCAAATCTTATCAAAGCATTGAAAAAAAAAAAAAAAAAGGTTAGCAAAACCCTATCTGATAACAGCTTAATGTACTCTTGAATAGGGTCCTGAAGATCTTCAATTGCTGTATCTGGTAAGCTTAAGGAACAATGGACGATGCATTGCCAAAAGCGATATGGGTTTGCAAGTTAATTAATTAAACGAAGTAAATGGTATCCTATTGTATATGAAGAACTATAAAAAAAATGAATCGGGTTTAAGACGCTCTCTAAGGAGTGTCGGGAGGCCGACTATAATGGGGTGGTAAGAATAATGATTCAGTCTATGGTCCCTTAGAACAATTCAGCGATAGAAGCTGGAGAGGTGACGTTGTTGGCCAAAGCAACGGACAACAAGATTTGAGCCTTAACTGGGGACAAAGAGCCTCCGGCAATAGCTTGAGCTGGGACATCAGCACCAGACAAAACAGTGAATGGAGCATCGTTGCTAGCGTAGACAATTGGCAAAGTGGAGGATTCTAGAGTGGAGGTAGTGAAGTTGGAACCACCGGAAGCGACAACAACCAAACCTTGGACACCGGCACTCAAACCAGCAATCAAAGCTGGGGAGTAGTCAGAGTCGTAGATGATTGGGACCAAAGGAGCGGTACCGCTGATCAAGGTGTCGACGTTAGTGAAGTTGGTGTAGTTGGTTCTCAAAGTAGAGTTAGCACCGAACAAAGATGGCTTGGAGGCTTCCAAGAACCAAGTGACGTTGCTGTTTTGAGAGACAACACCGACTGGGATACCGGTAGAACCAGCGTTAGATGGAGCCAAAGGAGCTGGGTAGATGAAACCGTTGTCAGAGACGACTAATGGACCACGAGAAGCAGCACCTTCGCTGTTGGCAACCCACGAGGCAATGGTAGAGTTTTCACCAATGACAATTGGGGCATCAGAGTCGAATAGAAGAGAGGAGAAGAAACCTAAGCCTTCTAGAGACTTTTCGTTTGTGATTAAGACAGCGCCTCTGGATTCATCCAAAGTAGCGTTGACGGATTGAGCGACACCGTAAAGTTCGGTCAAGTTCAAAGCTCTGGAAGTGTTGAAAACACTGGTGACGTTGGTCTTACCCAAAGTAGAGTTGGTGTAAGTTTCGTTGGAGAACGAAGGAGCGACAGCACCACCGGCAACAATGACTTGCAATGGAGCAGAAGAGTTGGTCCAAGAACCGTTGGTGATTGGAACAACACGAGAGAATGGAGTTGGTGCAGCAGTCTCAGTGGTGGAAGCAGAGGCTTCAGTAGAGGAGACACTAGATCTCACAGAAGAGGAGTGACTAGTAGACTTAGCCTTGGCAGAAGAAGAGACGGAGGCAGCCTTTTGGGTAGAAGAAGAAGAAGACTTCTTCTTCTTCTTCTTCATTAGAGCATCAATTGGAGATGCGTCAGCGATGGAAGCGACAGCTAGTAAAGCGGATAGAGCAACTTGAGCCTTCATTGTTATAACTTGTGAGAACTGCTGGTTAAGTGTAGTTTCCTGGAGATTTCGAGTAAAAAATGAATATTGGAAAGAACGCAAAGCTTCACAACAGCATTACCATCCAACAATGCCCGTTTATATATCAATTCGTCCCACCGATGGCAAACAAAGGGATAGAGTAGCTACGAACCGCACGAGCCACTATTTCGACAACAGAGCAGAAAAAACCATAAACCGTGCCGCTGCATGCCACGGTAGCGCTCTCCTAATTTCACAGGCAAGGAGCCATCGTCCTTTACAGCAAACAGGTAAAAAGAACAACTAGCAGAGGTCGAAACCACATCTACAACTACCCCTTCCGGGCTATACAAAACAATTACCTAATGGCCCACTCGTCCAATGCATTTCCAGTATGGGACAACCCTCTAATTTTGGCACTCTCTTCCCCTTTACAGCCGAAGCGCCTCTTGAATCCCTAGATAGGAGGACCCCCCATGAGGTCTCTGTGCGGCCATGTCTATCCCGGGATTACGAGACGCATACCCGTCTCGAGACTCTCAGATCTCGAGATGCGCACTATTTCTGTAATAGGAAAAAATAGGCCGTTTGCAGATATAGAGTTGGTCTCTCGAGATTTTCCGGCGGACTAGTCGGGTGGGAGCACAGAAACGCTGGCACACATAGCGCGCATATACACACTTACACGCACTGGAGACACACCCAGAGGGTGTGCAAGCCTCCTGGTCCGCCATTGGGGGGACACTTCAGGAGTTGAGGGCATTATCGCATTGTGTGGCAGGTAGTGTACACAGGTATTGACTTATAAGACAAAAAACCCTCGCTCTATGCCGCTCTACCTGTGGTATTTCTGTGAGAGTACGAGATTTGAATGCAAGGGAAGCGGTTGAAACGTTTTTTGCTCTTCTCCCTGTTAGCGTTATGAAACGAAACTCGCATACTATATGTTGCTAAAGTACTTGCATCTTACTAAGAGCCGTCTTTTTTGCACGTAGTCATGTCTATAGTAATAGGGAAAAATATGAAACACTCCGTTGCTCATCGAGAAGACGTAGATTAAGGGATTTGACGCCGTCTAGTCCTGAAAGAAAAGAGTACCTATGCTATAAGAGGGATATATGTGTTTATAAAGCGTTTTTACGTGTTAAATAGTCAAACCTAGAGTAAGTGTAACCGATGAATGGCAGATCTTCCTTGATTGGGGCCCCTTGCTTGTTGGCGCCGCCTTGTTTCATCAACTGTTCTCTTTGTTTAGCAGCTTGTGCCATTGCTGGCGAGTCAGGTACGTTCTCTAGCTCGTCAGTTGGGAAAAACCTTGTGTCAGTAATCGAACTCAATTTGGGGATGTAAGGAGCCTCGACCTGTCTGATTGTGTTCCAGTCCACACCGCGGAAGAAAGGGTGGTTCTTGATCTCGTCCGCACCACCGTGTCTCCCCAATCTTTGGTCCGAATGTGTCAAAAGCCTTCTTATCAGGTCCTCGGCCTCGAAACTTATGTGGATGTCGTCAGGGAAGTGTAACGTTTGTTCGAAGTTCATGATCTTACGGTACGTTTCCTGTGGGGTCTCGGAGCAAAAAGGTGGCCAGCCGATAAGACACTCGTACATGATCGCACCAAGCGACCACCAATCACATTCTTGACCGTACCCTTGATACAAGAAAATCTCTGGAGCAATGTAGTCAGGAGTCCCGACCGTGGAATATGCCATCAGTCTTCTTGACTTTCTCCACGTTTGGATCTGTTGTCTGTTGGACATTGTCAAATTGATTGAGTCGATCACCATTGTTTGCCTGTTGCCGTTTGTCGTGCTGCCGTCGTTCATCCCGGCGTTGGGCTGCCCAGGTTTACTTAGGTTTGTCGCATTGTCTTCCTGATGAAGCAATTTTTTATAGTAATTGGAATCATGGGTCTTATGGAAACCTGTAGATAACCCAAAATCCGATAATTTAATATGGCCTCTAATGTCAATCAGGATATTATCTGGCTTAATGTCTCTGTGAATGAATCCCAATTTGTGGATTGTCTCAATGGCAAGAATACATTCTGCCATATAGAACCTCGTCACGTCCTCGGTGAATAACTGCCATCTGATTAACATGGTCATTAAATCACCACCTGGCAAGAACTCCATGATAAGGTAGAGATATTGAGTGTCTTGGAACGAGTAGTACAGCGAAACAACCCAAGGGGAATCACTGCCAGCTAAGACATCTCTCTCTGCTTTCACGTGGGCTAATTGATCTTTCTTATACATCTCAGATTTGAGTAGCGTCTTCATCGCATATATCTTACCAGTATCCTTCTTTTGTACTAATCTCACTTCACCAAAGGCACCTTTACCGATAACTTTCACTGTGAGGAAATCCTCCAACGATAATCTAGTCCTTCTAAGTCTTAAAAACTGGGATTCCTTCTTCCCCAACGAGGCCAGTTGCCTACTTTTCCTTTCGTCGGACCAATCATGCGAAGTCAGTTCACTTTCCAATTCTACACGTCTTTCATTTCTTTCAATAGCATATTTCACAGACTGTTGATAGAAATTCTCTACCCTTAGCTTCACTGCTGCGGCTTTATCCTGAGTAGATTTAGACAATAGGTCAGGTCTTCTTTCGAAATACACGTGGTTAGAAGAAGTCTTCGGTGTTTGAGCAACCTGCTGTTGAGGTTGTCCCTGCTGTTGTGTGTTTAGTTGAGCAAACGCTCTACTGGGACTGTGTGGTGCGGATTGGTTCCCAGCATAAGAGTACTGTGGTTGTGGTTGCGCTTGTGCCTGTGCCTGTGCCTGCGGCTGTACTTGGCTTTGATGATGGAATGGGCTGCTCACCACGCTTGCTGAGTTGAAAACAGCGTCATTCTCTGTTTGAGAGTATTGTCCTGGAGAGAATTGTAACTGTGCTTGCATATGACCCTGCACGTTACTGTTTGATGTGTTCGAATGTTTGTAAAGACTGCCCATACTTGGAGGTGTACTAACATGTAGTGGGTTGGGCACGCCAAATGCACTCGGGTGAGGAGGAGTAGAAGGATAGTTCAAGTTTGGAATGTCTGTAAACCCGGCTCCATAACCGGGATTCATGTTATTCGCGGAGTTTTGCAACGATTGTAAAGAGCCCTGTTGACTCACATAATTGCTTCCAAACGCGGCAGTAGGAGGTTTCCCCATATCCTGCTGATAGTGCGCCATTTGTTCCTCTGCAACGTCCTGCCCATAATAATTCTGATTCGGTTGGGACCCTGCACCAAAGTTTTGTCCACCAAACATCGTGCAACTCGTGAACTAAACGAACAGAAAGAGTGATACGAAACGATGATAAGCCAGAGAACTGTAAGTCGGGCGTCGAGTCTCTTAACGGGAACACGCTCTTTCAAACAAGTTGCGTGTTCGTGATTGAAAGCTAACTGTTTTTATTTTAAAAAGTTGATCCAATAACAAACACGTTGCAAAACAAAAGTCTTCAACAGTTGGCAAGACCGTTAACTGATATTGGATGATATTTTTCTTTATAGTTCGAAAAAATGGCTATATATGGTTACGATACATAAGAGAGAGTCTTGAATTATCATACAGTGACTCTAACAATCAAAATAAAAAATGAACAAAATGCATTGAAGTATAGAACCGACGAAACCGCTCCTGTACCCAGTGACATGTGTGCATTTAAAATTGTAGAGCAGCACCCTTTTGTTTCTTTTCACCACCTAATTCGAAGTGCTTACATCTCTTCAAAGTCAATTGGGCCTTAGTCTTACAAGCAACACATTCCAATCTCAAAACGACCTTCTTGGTGGTCTTGGCCTTCTTGTGGAAAACAGGCTTGGTTTGACCACCGAAACCGGATTGTTTACGGTCATAACGTCTCTTACCTTGAGCGAATAGAGAAGCCTTACCAGCTTTGTACTGGGTGACCTTGTGTTGGGTGTGCTTTCTACAAGCCTTACCCTTACAGTAGGTTTTTCTAGTCTTTGGAACGTTAACTAATCAAATATCCAACAGGCGACGATCTTAAAACACTCATTGTGACATGAGTACACAAATTCAAGATTCGACAACCGTTTCAAAGTCTCATCGTTAGTATTATATTCGGTACTGTACAATGCCTATCACACAAAGCATCCCCATTGAAAATGGCTACGAAGCTGACGAGGAAGCTCTCTTAAACATAATATGGTGCTTCGGGTTCACTTAGAGTTGCCTCGATAACCACGTCAAATGGTCTCCATTCGCCACGTTTCTCTCAATTATAACATACCCATTGCTGATGTCGCTCTTACAGTGCTATCCAACAAGATCCACTACGAACAAGCCTTCAATATATGACAATTCAATAACAAGCCTTCATAAGATAACTGTAGATAACTGTACACCAGTAACACCATCGGTAGTGTTTGGGAAGCTGTCGCGCACTGTCACGGACGTGTGGGCCTATCTACAGCTGCGGCGGAGGGAGGTGTAGGCGGGAGTCCCGCTAAAGGTCCAGTGCGTACAGGTCTCTTTCCAGAGAGGAACGTGTGGCAGCGGGCTCGGGTGAGCATGTTTACCCTATTGAGAAATACAAGAGTTTCCGACATTTTTTTTGTTTGTGGGCGGTGGAAAAGAGAAATGCTTGAAAAAGTGGCTGTTAAAATAATGTACGGGTGTTTCAACGTCAGCAGTTTCGTAAGAGTATGAGCCAGGGATATCTGGCCTTAACTCATCCAGTGCAGCGGCAAATGTGCACTGCTCAAGGCTATACGATTGCCTGGTGCATAGTGTGGGAATACAGTGTTGCCATATGGAGCGCACTGATTGCACCGTGATATAAAGGCATTGCACCGTGGCATAATGGCATTGCACCGTGGTATAAAGGCATTGCACTCGGTAACGGTACCCCCCACGTACACCAGTTCATAAGTTCATGCACTTGCCCCCGAAGTTAAGCGATGAGCTGGGTGTTTACAGAAGGTTTTTCCATATTTGAAATAAAGTAACTTCCCCTCCACTTTTAATTACAAAGTCCCACCCACCGACTTTCCCGATCTCTACACTGCTTCTCTTGTAACGGATCCTAGCGCCGGTAATCTAAGAGGTTGTACTATTTGAAATGCCTAGAATTGGTGCTGATACGTTCAAACGATTGCAAAACGACCCTTCATGTATAAGAAACATTTGCATTGTGGCCCATGTGGACCATGGTAAGACATCTCTATCGGACTCGCTGCTGGCCTCTAACGGTATCATCTCGCAGAGATTGGCTGGGAAGATTAGATACCTAGATTCGAGACCAGATGAACAGCTACGAGGGATTACTATGGAATCCTCTGCTATATCGCTGTATTTCAGAGTGTTGCATAAACAAGAGGGCACAGACGAACCACTTGTCAATGAGCATTTGATCAATTTGATCGACTCACCGGGTCATATTGACTTCTCTAGTGAAGTGAGTGCTGCATCCAGGTTATGTGACGGAGCAGTGGTCCTGGTCGACGTGGTAGAAGGTGTTTGTTCACAAACAATCACGGTGCTAAGACAATGTTGGGTAGAGAAATTGAAGCCTGTCCTTGTCCTAAATAAAATAGACAGGCTGATTGTAGAGTTAATGTTGACCCCACAGGAAGCATACACCCATTTGACCAAAGTGATAGAGCAAGTGAACTCTGTTATTGGTTCGTTTTTTGCTGGTGAGCGGCAACTGGATGACTTAACTTGGAAGGAAGAGCTAGAGGAAAATGACCAGGCTGAATACGTTGAGAAGGACGATTCAGAATTGTATTTCCACCCTGCAAACAACAATGTAGTGTTTGCTTCCGCATACGACGGTTGGGGTTTCAATATTAGTCAAATGGCTAAATTTTATGAACAGAAACTTGGTGCAAAGAGAGAGAATTTACAAAAAGTGTTATGGGGTGATTTCTATATGGAACCAAAGACTAAGAAAATTATTACCAATAAAGGTTTGAAAGGCAGGAATTTGAAACCTTTGTTTGTCTCCTTGATATTAGAGAACATCTGGAAGATTTATCAAAATATTGTTATAGAGAAAAATGTGGAAGCCATTGAAAAGATAACCAATGCATTAAACATTAAACTATTACCTCGTGATCTAAGGTCAAGGGATGATAAACAATTATTGAAAACCGTACTAGGCCAATGGCTACCGATAAGTACCGCAGTACTATTAACTGTCATTGAAAAATTGCCATCTCCATTAAGCTCGCAAGAGGAAAGATTGGACACTATCTTGGGACAGAAACAAACTGGTTCAGAAATGGACTCGACTTTAGTGGAGTCTATGAAAACCTGTAGTAACGATGGACCTATGATCGCATATGTATCGAAGATGTTATCCATCCCTAAGGAAGAATTACCATTGTCCAGTGATACTCCAGCAGGTTCCGAGTCTCATTTAGACAGGGCCAAACGTGCTAGAGAGGAAGCTTTGAATGCTGCAAAGAGAGCTCAACTAATTGAAGATATATCAAAGATTGATGCAAGTAAGTCTAGCAAACCTGCGGATGATTTTGAATCTATGTATAAAAGGTCTGAGGACACTGTTGCCACGCCAGAATTGGGTACTGAGCCGACTCCTAAGACAGGACTTTCTGTGATATCGACAGAGATAGTGACAGAACTTGCCGCGCCGATGGATATAGACCTGGGCTTTGGAGACAACGAAGCTGACGAATTTGCCAATGGTTTACAAGGTGAAGGAAATGATATTTCTGATTTTGTCCCAGCTGATATCGATGCAAACGATCCTTTGAATTCATTGTTTGAATACGAAGAGGAGGATCCTTTTGCCACAAATGGCGTGACCGCCTCCATGGATGGTCTAACTGTCGAAGCCAATGGCGAAGAATTAGAAGAAGATAGCAACGAAGTACTTATCGGTTTTACAAGGATATACAGTGGTAGTTTAAGAGTTGGGCAAGAAGTAAATGTGCTAGGTCCTAAATATGATCCTTCAAAACCTAATGAAAACATCGAGACTGCGATTATCGATAGTCTGTATTTGTTTATGGGTAAAGAATTGGTTTCTTTGAATGTCTGTCCTGCAGGTAATATCGTTGGTATTGGCGGCTTAGCGGGAAAAATTCTTAAGAATGGTACTCTTGTGGACAAGAATGTTCCAGGTATTAATCTGGCCGGTGTCCGTATGAACACAACGCCGATTGTCCAAGTAGCTGTTGAGGCTGCTAACCCAATGCAAATGCCTAAGTTAGTACGAGGTTTAAAGCTTCTAGAGCAGGCTGATCCTTGTGTCCATACTTACACAAATGATAACGGGGAGCATATTTTGTGTACTGCAGGTGAATTACATCTAGAGAGATGCATGAAAGATTTGATTGAGCGTTTTGCAGGCATTGAAATCACCCATTCAGAACCTGCCATTCCATACCGTGAAACTTTCATTTCCACTTCTGAAATGAACCCACCTAAAATAGCAAGCTTAGGAAGAGGTGTGGTGGATATGAAATTGGGTCCATATTCAATGAAGTTAAGAACTTTCCCATTACAAGAAACAATGGTGAAATTTTTAGAGAAACATGAACAAACGATTAAACACCTCTTTGATAACCACAGTGAGAGTAGGAATGCCGAGACTCTAGATACGAATATTTTAAGCAGGGAGACATTCATGAATATGTTTGAAAATGTTCTGTTACGGGATGAGAAGAATAAAGAAACTCTATCGAACTATAAAGAAGAGTTATGTGCATTTGGGCCGAAGCGAGTCGGTGCTAATCTTCTCTTCTCAAAGAACCACGTCCTACCAAGTCTTTTGGAGGGTAAGCAAGGTCAATTTGTTTACTCCGACTCGGTGATTAACGGGTTCCAATTTGCTGTACAAGACGGTCCCTTAGCGAAAGAGCCTGTACAAGGTATGTGCATCATTGTGGAGGATATTCATGAAATGACCGAGTCAGAAGTGTCAGAGATCGAAACCCCCAATTACCAATTGGATGTACCCAACATATCAGGACGGTTCATCACTGAGACGAGGGACCGCATCCATGACGCCTTCTTGGATTGGTCCCCAAGGTTGATGTGGGCCATCTATTCGTGTGATATCCAAACCTCGGTAGAAGTGCTGGGGAAAGTGTATGCAGTGGTCCAACAAAGACAAGGTAAGATTGTCTCCGAGGAGATGAAGGAAGGAACACCCTTCTTCCAAATTGTCGCTCACATCCCAGTCGTGGAAGCCTTTGGTCTCAGTGAAGACATACGGAAAAAGACTTCAGGTGCAGCACAACCTCAGTTAGTCTTTTCAGGGTTTGAAGCCATTGACTTGGACCCCTTCTGGGTCCCCACTACGGAGAAAGAACTAGAAGAACTAGGTGAGGTAGCAGACAAAGAGAACGTGGCAAGAAGACACATGAATTCGATAAGAAAACGGAAAGGTCTATTCATCAATGAGAAGGTAGTTCAAAACGCGGAAAAGCAGCGTACATTGAAAAGAAACTGAACATTGTCACCCCACTACATACTTGGAGCTCAACGGGGCCGGTGGGAACCTCATCTCATATATATCTTAAGCTGTATGGACGTAATATATATGTTACTAGTTACCCTCGCGCTAATTTTGGTAACTGAGTAGAAATAACTCTTCACTTAATGAAGTTGTAGTTGAAGGCGATGATGCACTCTTTCGAAGCTGTGTTTTGCTCGAGTAGGTCATTGCTCTTACCTGTTTCATTTGTGGGAAGCAACTTATATGATACGAGTACCAATTCTGAAAGTTTGGTCTGCTTAGCTAACAGCAAAAGTGCCATCAATAGAGAACTTCTACCCACGTATATCGATTATAACACTCGTAGACCAGGATGAAGAACGGCAGTGGGAGAGCTAACAGTGGTCGGAAACAGGCAACTATAGAATTGTCATCTAAGGATGGGCCTGTTTCGATGAACATAATGATGCAAGAAGGTGTTAAGGCACTTAGTAAGATTTTATCTCGTGACACTGAGGGGAATATCCGTGAGGCTAGTTCCAGTGTGCAAGTCGGGGACACGGGTGTGGAAGGCCGTACACTGCGAACCAGCGTACGAGGCGAAGAGGCTGATGATATAAATTTCTTGGATGAAGAACAATTACAGGAAGTATTGACGAATAATTTCACGAATCCCGAATTAAACTTCAATGATACCGACACAGAAATATTGTTCGATTACGAATCCGGAGGGTTTGACCGTTTATCGAATGGACTAGACAAAAAAATAGCCACCATGATCGAATCCATTTTACCTAATGGTCTCTCTGCAGATTTGCAAGAAGAGTTACAAGCCGCAGTGAACCGAAATGAACTGAGTTTCTCTGAATTAGAGAAATGGGTTAACAATTTGACCTCTGAGACTCTTCGCAACTCTTTGATTTCAGAGCATTCCGGCGATATTAAAGAAGTGACCATTGATATCGATGCACATTTCCTGGATAACGAAGCTGATGCTGGTAACTCCGTATCGGCGAACCAAGAACATGGCATGGGCACCGTTACTGCTGACGAAAACGAGATCACTGACCACAGGTTCGAAGACGTGACACAAGCTCCTACCCATCACCACTCGCAAAGATCAGCAAGCCAGAAATATAAAAACGCATACCATCATGAACACAGCTACCCAACGCCGGCACGCGGTCGACGGGCCAATTTTGCAGTACTGATGGACCCAAGGGACACGTTATGCATGTTTTGCGAATACCATGCGGTGTTTGGAGAACCGCCTAAAAATATGATTAAATGGTACAATAATACGTTTGGGTATAGCAATACGCCATCTTCAGAAAAACGATACGAAAGGAAGAACCACCCATAAACGATTCGTTAGAAACGGACCTTGCATCGCCACAGCATTTACTTATACCTGCATTACTTGACATATTTCATTAAGATGTAAATATAGTTACCTTCACTTCCTATCATTTCCTGGGATCATTACGGGACCATTACGAGACCATTTCAAGGCAATGGAAGCCGTATTCGCCGGCCCTGAGTGGCAAGGTCAGGCAGTGCCTGGCACCGGAACTGTGCACGTGATATTATTAGTCACGTGACAGTGTAAAGTCACGTGATGATCACGGGACTTGGCACGCGAGTCCCAAACGAAAACAAAGAAATCGGTGCAAAAGCATTGAAACGCGAAAGCCAGTTACAAGTCTTAAGCTAATCATTTGTACGTTTGTTTGGTGTAACGTAGCTGTGTAGGGTACAAGAGTGGTGATGACGCTATCACAGGAGTCTTTAAAGAAACGGATATCTCAGCTGGAGCTGAGTATTGAGAAAATCAACGACGTTATTGATGAAAACTTGGATCTAGCTACCAAAGCATCTAACAGTGATGAGAGTGTGGATTTGCAAGCTGGCGAGACACACATGCAAGACGATAACAGTACGGAGCCCACGCTAACGGATGGGCACGATGAAGTAGTCGTTCAGACTAGTCCAGAGACGAAAAATCCATTTATGCAAACAGATCAGGAGTGTGAGACGAAAGCTGTAGATACTGACACGACGCCCTTGGACGTTTTTGAAGATGAGGCCACTGCTGCTTGGGAATATACAAAGTCGCCAAAGGAGAGGAAAGACCAGTTTATCCGCGATGCTGGTGAAGAGTTGGAGAAGACATCTCCATTGAAGAAGTTTCATAAGCTTGCCATGGATAACGACGTACAGGAAGACGCTGTTGTTCCAAGCATCGAGGAGCCAGTTTGTACAGAGCCACTAAATACTGCTGGGTTAGACGTGGACGTTGAAGCGACGAGCGAGCTTTCTACTGAAGACTCGGTAGTAAGTACCCCAGATGTATCGAGCCCAGGCACTCTGATCCCGGATGTTCCAGTTGCAGATGCTCCGGTTGAAGATGCTCCAGTTGCCGATGCTCCAGTTGCCGATGCTCCAGTTGCCGATACTTCAGTCGCAGAGGCAGACGAGTCGAAGATTATTTTACCCAAGCACGGAAAACTAAAGGTGCAAAACAATGATCCAGGCACCAGAACGCCATCCAACGGGAGTGGGTCAAGCCAGAGACGTCCCACAAACCCATTCAGGGTAATCTCTGTCACCAGCGACCATTCCTCCCGCAAAAGCAGCCAGGACACTCAGCACTCTGGCGATTTCAAGTACCAGGACGTTTCA
Source organism: Sungouiozyma intestinalis (assembly GCA_003708845.3). Taxonomy (NCBI): domain Eukaryota; kingdom Fungi; phylum Ascomycota; class Saccharomycetes; order Saccharomycetales; family Saccharomycetaceae; genus Sungouiozyma; species Sungouiozyma intestinalis. The sequence continues at coordinate 11,159 of PPOJ03000051.1, read as the reverse complement.
AATAACTATGAGAAATTGGAGAAAAGACACGATCATTTGATCTCTAAGTGTGGGAAATTGCAGAAAGAGATTGACTACTTGACCGAATTGAAATCAAACGGCGGTCTGGCGATTGAAGACGTCAAGAAACTGTCTGTGGCATTAACCAAATTGCAAGATTACCTCGACATGAAGACTAAAGAGAAATACGAGGTCGGTGTTTTACTAAGCAGGAAATTGAGGCAAGACATCAACAGTGGCACTAACGGTGAGTTCTGGATAGGTTCCAAATAAACTCATATATCATTAACGATCTTTGATCCAACTTTCGTTCAATTTTTGTTCAATTTTAATTCTTTAAAAAAATTCCATAAGACATTCTACCAAGAGAAACTGTTAGACACTAGACTGCCTAGTGCAGTAGCGTCAACGTGTAGCCCAACTCCATCTAACATAAACGTTTCTCTCTATGTATCATATTTATATAAGAAATTTCTTCTTAACGGTGAAAATTTATAAATGTAAATATAAACATTCGCATTAGAAATATTTTGACAATACCGTGTTTAAGACGGATTCGGGTTTCATATTTACGTGTGGAAGCGTTAGTATCCTTTGAATAGAGCTCAAATATTTGCTAGTTACATAGTGTTTGACTGTGGGCTGTTCGATAAGAGGCCTTTTGTCTTTGCTATCACGCTTTTGAGCTCATTTTATTGACTTATTGGCTGCTCAAAGATCTGCTTATTTATAAGCAGCGTGACTTAAGGATAAGGAATACGGGTATTAAAAGTGGTGCTAATTAAACTGTCTTTGTTTTTGTTTCAAGATCTAGAGTCCAGAAGATATGTCCAGAGAAAATTCGGCCCCCACAGTGGCTCCCAACTTTCCGGTACCTTCCAAACAGTCTATATCGTCGTTGAATTTGGAACCTAACCCATTTGAGCAGAGTTTTGCCTCGACGGATAAAGTAGTACCCAGTACCAATGATTTCCAAACAGCTCTTGGTTCTGGTGATCCTGATATAAATAAGAAACCTGATGATATTACGAACAGACAGGCCTCGACAGGTGCTGCCCAGGGGGTATTGAAACCATACCAAGCATCTCCACCTGTACCAGTATCGTCTCTCTTGGAGAGAGATTCTAGCGTGTCTATTCCAAGCTTTAATAATGCTACTAATTTCAACAAATCATTGGACCTCAATCAAACGTTTAAACAGTCGATGATGCTTGCTACGTCGAAACCTATGCAGTCGCCACCGATCCTGACTCCCGGTGGTACGAAGAGACTTCCGCCTTTAGCGCTGTCTCCAACGTTTTTCCATGACGATAACAGCAATAATTTTACAAACTCAAGAAATGGGACTAATAGTAACGGTTCATCGATTGTACATGCTACCAGTGGGTTAGGCACTCCAACAGGTGTGAGCGGATCGTATTTCCCTCCCCAACACTCGCATAAAAATAGTATTACCGGCATCTCAAACATGGGGGGACAAGTGCAGAATGCCAATTTTTTCAATTTGATTCCAAGGACTGGTCTACCCCTCAACGAATCAGGCATGCGATCTGGGCTGACTCCCAATGGATTATATCCAATGCTACCGTCTTTAAATAATTCTTCAATGGGCGTGTCACCCCCACCCGCTAATATTTTATCTAACGGTACACCGGACAATAAGCAGCCTGATAAACACAACCAAGTCACTGCTCCATCGTTAAATCCAATGATCCCATATACCACTAATGTGATACAAGAAGGTGATATACCCATACCGAATCAACGGCCAATGGATGTAAAGAAAGAGCATGAAAGTCTCCAAACCGAGAGGACGAAAAAGAGGACGAAAGCAGACAATCACGCCGATACCAATGCTGATGGTCCTAAGAAGAAACATAAATCACGACAAAGTGATAAGTTTACTGGTAACCACACAGCAAACACTTCTGAAGAACCTAATAGCCAGGATCCAGACGATAACGAAAAGAAAAGGAAGGAGTTTCTAGAAAGAAACCGAGTAGCTGCATCAAAGTTTAGGAAAAGGAAAAAGGAGTACATCAAGAAGATTGAAACCAGCTTGGATTTCTATGAATCTGAATACAAAGAGTATGCTAACTTGATAGACAAATTGGCAGGAACCAGAAATGCGGACTTGGACCGGGATTCAAACCAGGATCCCACAAGCTCCAAACCTTTGTTGCACTTGTTTGAGAACGCAATAAACGAGCATGATTCCACGACATTAATCACAATTCTCAACCAATTGAAAGAATTGGTACTACGAACATCATATTTTGAGAGAGCTGGTAAAAATCCAATAACAGCTTTGGAAGAAGAGATGAATAAAAACAATGAGTCGTCTTAACGTCTCATGACTGCATACACTTATATATACGTATATATGACTCCTGTAATTAACACACGCACGGATACGGCGCATGACTTTCATTTCAAAGTATTCAGTAGCTGAATCTAACATATTAATTTTCAAGTTTAGTAATCTTCTCAAGTGTTTCAAACAGCAATTGGACCTCCCATTCTGTACCATTCGCTGGTACTACAGAGACCACCTTGCTCTTTGATACGATGAGTTACCAGTACTTGAAAGCTGCAAGAAACATTGTGTGTATTGGACGCAATTACGCTGCCCATATTGCCGAGTTACAAAATGCAACACCAAAGAGACCCTTCTTTTTCCTGAAACCTACATCTAGTATCATTACTCCCATGGGCACTAGTGGGCCTGGGACAAACCCATCACCTATCTACATCCCTGAAAATGTGATGGTTCACCACGAATTAGAGTTGGCAATTGTGATGAAACAAAAATTGACCAATGACCAATGCAAGACGTTGACCATGCCTGAGCTGTTTGAATACATTGAGGGCGTGTCATTGGCACTTGACCTGACCGCTAGAAACGTCCAGTCCGACGCTAAGAGGGACAAGTTGCCTTGGACCCAGGCCAAAGGGTTCGACACTTTCTGCCCCATGAGTGAGATGCTGCCATTGCACCAATTGACGCCTCCGGTTGACCCACTGACCTTTCAAGATGATTTCAAGATCGTCTGCACTGTGAACGGCCAAGTCAGACAGCAGAGCTCCAGCTCTCTGATGATAAATAAATTGAACACTATTGTCAGCGAATTTGCCCAGACCACGACTTTGTTGCCGGGCGACATCGTTCTGACGGGGACCCCGGAGGGTGTGGGTCCATTGGTCCCAGGAGATAAGATCAAAGGTGAGTTGTTCTACAGAGACCAAAGAATCATCGAAATGGATTTTAATTGTGAGCCAAAACGAGGCAAATATCGCTACCAGGACTGATCCAACGCATCACTCAGGGGCCCGCCCGCAATCAAAACATGACTGCTCAATGGGCCCACGGCATCGGGTCAATCCTCGCTGGGTCCAACAAGGATTGGTGACAGATTTACGGGTTATACCTAACTTGGACACATTTTTTCTATCTTTCATACAAAAACGCCGTGTGGATTTACTGAAGCACATGGTGATACACTGTGACCAAAAGTACTTAAAGGCCCATTCTGTATGAGTGTATTGAGCCCTTGGTTGGTTTTGTTATAGGTCAATAGTATATAATAACTTTAAGATAATAGGCTAGTGTCACGATGCTACCGGTTAAAGCAGCTCTGAGTCGAGGAAGCAATAAAATACTTGGGAATGTGCAGCTGCGAGGGTTGTCGACAAAGTTGCAACTGGGCAACAGGACCGGTTCGTTTTGGAATAATCGAATTTACAGTAAGATTCCTAGGCTCCATGGTGAGAGGAAACGGCATTTGAAGTCCAGTATACCGTACCGTGCCTCGTCTACGGACGCGAAACAGATGGTGAAAGTGAGTAAACTCTCGACGAAATGGGTGCTGTTGACCAGTGTGACGCTTGTGGTGGGGACCATGTTCTTAGCCTCGAGGCGTCAGGAGTTGAATCCGGAGGATCCGGACGAGAAAGGGCAAGGGAAGCGGCAACAAAAGATTAAGATATTCGATAACAATTGGCTTCTGTTCTGCTACTCGACGTTACCATTGAACGCGATCTCTAGACTTTGGGGTCAATTCAATTCTTTGACTTTACCCATGTGGTTAAGACCGCTGGGTTACAAATTTTACACTTTTCTATTTGGTGTCAACTTAGATGAAATGGAGGACCCAAACTTGTACCATTACTCTAATCTTTCAGAGTTTTTTTATCGTAACATTAGACCAGAAACGAGACCTATTGCAGAAGGTGCAGACGTAGTAGCATCGCCAAGTGATGGGCAAATCTTACATTTGGGAGTCATTGACTCAGAATTGGGTGAAATAGAACAAGTCAAGGGGTTGACCTATTCGATTAAAGAGTTCTTGGGTACACACTCTCACCCATCGATGTCGAAGAGTGAATCAAATTTGATCATTGGTGATGAATTACAACATAGAAAATTTGCCGAAGACCATAATTTCTCCTTCTCTAATGAGGACTTGACCAACTATTCTGCGTCTACTAATACAGGAAACACAGACAGCTCGGAAGTGGAGGGAAGCCATATCCCCATGAATTTCGAACATGGTGGTGACCAAACTTTGCCAAAATTCGATACAAGCCCTTCCAAGACGTTGAAGCTTTTGAGCCAACTGTCTTTGAACACTCCACCTTTCGTTCAACTTCAATTAAAATCAGAGCCCGTCAATACTGAGCTTTACTTTGCTGTCATTTATCTGTCTCCAGGTGACTATCACCACTACCACTCTCCAGTTAACTGGGTTTGTAGAACAAGACGTCATTTCCCAGGTGATTTATTCTCTGTAGCTCCTTACTTCCAACGTAATTTTCCGAATTTATTTGTGTTGAACGAGAGAGTAGCGCTTCTAGGGTATTGGAAGCATGGATTTTTCAGTATGACACCCGTTGGGGCTACCAATGTTGGTTCTATCAAGTTGAGCTTTGATCAAGAACTGGTCACTAATGTGAAACGAAAGAAGCATCTATCGCCACATACTTGTTATGAGGCAACATATTCTAAGGCAAGTAAAATCTTAGGTGGTATCCCTCTTATAAAAGGTGAAGAAATGGGTGGGTTCGAATTAGGAAGTACCGTAGTATTGTGCTTCGAAGCACCAAGCAATTTCGAATTCAATTGTAAAGTAGGAGACAAGATAAAAATGGGAGAAAAATTGGGATTCTTGAAGTAATATTCCATTGGTTATACGGATATAGATTGATGGAGTATCAGTCAGAAATTGGGAATAATTTCTTGCGTATTAGACAAAGCTTTTATAGTTTTATACACATAAAACATGTTAATAGTGATAGAATTGTACTGCTAGCACATTTAACCGGCATTTCCATAGGTATATATAGCTCTGTTGGGTGTAAATATCTCTCGTTGATCAAAGCTACAAGCTAATACAAACCGTCCAGATATACTGTTATTTGGTTTCTTTCGAAAGGAATACTTAGATATGTACATTTGATTTGCACTGTGGTAACAATAATTTTAAGGCAAAAGGGAATTGCTCCTTTATCAATTCTTTTGTTTAATCTTCCATATTTCTAAGCCAAGATCAGATATGTCATCACTATACTCATCAGATGACAAAAGAGTTAAGTTATATCTGCTTTCTTTAGTCTCTGTTGCCATAAACTGATTTATTTCCATCCTACTAATATTGGTGAGGCCAAGTTTCTTTAATAGCTTAGTCCCAAACGTCCTCCTTTTTTGATTCTCCAGTTTTGTCCCATTGGATTGACGGTTCTTATTGACTGCTTGTCTAAAATCGTTGAAATTACACACATCATCAGAAGTTGGCTTTGGCTGAATGTGTATAGTCATGCCTTTTTCGAACAAGTCCTTGATTGGGAATTTTTCTCCAAACACGAGCTGTAATGGATAATAATTATTCATAGTTATTCTTAATGAGTGGATTGAACTCGTATCAGGAAGCAGACAGGGAGACTCTAATTCAAGAGGTTCCTTCTCTTTTCCATTTATTATTACTGTAATATTGGCACCTGATATAGGTTCTTCTGTTGCAGCGTCCTTGATCACAAGACATCTGGATTCTATAGCCAAAGACCAGAAATGCTTCAATTCTTGCAAAGGATATGGGTTCTTGAAAAAAGGTAGCACAGAAATCAATATATATGCAACGGATTCTAAACTGGAGGTTTGCAAGGCATATTGACTAGAGCCCAGGAATAGGAAACCAATAGATAAACTTGTAGTTAGATACTTCCCATAGTGATTCTCCTCATCATTACCACTATCAGGAATATCAGACCCATCCGTAAACCCATCTCTGCTTTCATTTTCATCAGCTTCATTATGTTCACCTTCGATATCTGGGACGTCGTTAAATAGTTGATGATGTCTGTTATTAGTTTGCCCTGTTTGCGTGTTAGCCATAGTTGTGTTACTTTGCCTCTTAGTTTCCATATTCTCCTTAGAATGGGCTTTGAATTTGTATAGGTCACTATGTTTACCTGTGATTACTTCATGCAAATATTTAATCCTTCGTAACACCTGTATATTCCCCGTAGCAGCCATAATCATACTAGCTGAAAGAAGTGATACGTTTATTAATTCTCCTATAATTCTTATTGTTAACTGTAGATCAACGGTACTTTCTTCAAAATCGTACTGGTAAAATGCAATGAATTTATCAAACAATTCTAAAATAATGGAAGTAGCCATTTTATTCCCAGTGGATGCAAACCTGATACCCATTGCGAGTATTCTCCCACTAATAACACAGTAAACCGGAATAATATCGCTGTTGAACTCCGAAAGAATTTTTGAACTTATCCCTTCTAACAAATAATCATAGCTATCACCAATATTGTCCCAATTAATTAAGTTGTAGCCTAATTCGCGATAGAAATATGTTTCTGGCCTAGTAAAGCCTGTGTGCTCATTTAGCAAATGGTTGAGGTCAACCTTTAGCTTAGAGGATACTGTAGTGTTATGACTTTTCAAAAACATCATTGTTAGAGCAATTATAGTACCAAATTGAGAGTTGGAAGGCAAATAATTAGGCTCCTTGTCATGTGTTTCAGACAGGATGCCTAACAACCCTGAGACTAATTCTGAATTTACATTGTCATCATATGAGTGGGTCCTTTGTAAGCAAACTGGAGTGGCGTGCGATTCATTGCAATCCTTTGCTTCGGATTGCAAATTTATTAACCCAAGAGCTATTCCGACGGACGTTCTATATTCTTCTGAAACTATCATCTCGTCTCCTACTTTCACAAAAGACAACAATTCTTTTATCAAAACATCGCTAAGTTTTTTATTCTTAGATCCTTGGTACAATAACCCCATACCAACCAGTGCTGCTGTTTGTACTTTAATATTAATGTTTAAATCGGTAGATCCATGTGGCAGCAATGCCACCGCATGGACTGTCAAGACTTTTGCTAGCTTAAAATTTTTTGTCTTTCTAAGACTTGCACTCATTCCAAGCAGAAGTCCAACACTTATCAAAGTTTCTTTTGGACTAAGATAATTATAAATGTGCCATTCTTCTAAATTAGTCAAGTGTCCGTTCAGACCTAATCCTAAGAGAAATCCCCCATGTGTAGAGTTTAATTCCTTTGGTCTATTAAGCGTGATCCAACTACCAGTGATGTTTGCAGCACCACGAGGTATTTGCAAAGCAGAACTTGCACCATTATGGAATCTCCCCCAACTCAGATATTCTGGGTTAAATTGATTTTCAGATGTGGTTAATTTTGTTCCATCTGGGAATACAGAGACGAAGTTTAGATTTTCAATTATCCATTTTTGGGACGGCAAAGGAGGTTCAGTTGAATATAGTAATGGCCCTCGCCCAACTCCAATTGCTAAAGTTCTTATCCCACTTATCCAAGCAAATGATCTTTTTTTCAATAGAATTTTCCCATACGTGGTTTCTGTAGTGACGAAATGAACCTTCTGGTTTCCATAAGGAGTTAATAAAGACAGTGCATGTTTGAACCTTTGATCTCTTGCAAATATTAAGTCTGTGTTTTTTTTCATTATCTCGCTATTGATCATACTTTCTCTTTGGTTCAAAGTCGACTCGTTAGAGGTGTATGAGAAATCATTATGCTTCGATTTTCGGAAAATGTCTGAAATTACAGAATAAATATCCTCCCTCTGTTGGTCACTGCAATATTTCTGTCTTTTCATCTTGGAATAATCATTTCTATCAACAAAATTTTTCAACATGTCAAATGATTGGGTAGCATTGTTGGCGGTGCCGTTCCTTTTTGCCTCAAATTGAGAAAGGATTTGTTCCAAGTCAGGTCTTGAGATGACATTCAGATTCATGCCTATCTCAGGTTGAGACAATTCATTTTCTACTTTTTGTAAAATGCTTTTCAAAGGCATCATTATGCCAAGTGGGAATGTATTAATATCAAAGTTATGAATCTCCAAGAAAGTTAAAGTCTCCAAGATATATTTTGCTTTAAAAGTGTTTGAATGTATCAGCTCGTATAATCGAAGAACATGATACGTTCTTGGTGTAATCAACAGATCAACCTTGGTATCTGGTTCTGCTAATAACCTAGAGAAACTAATAAATGGAGTAACTGGAATCTCGCTTCCTTTGGTTATGCTATACAGGGACTTGAAAATAGATGGCGGTTCATCCAATGGTTGTAGAAATTGTCTTGCTTCTTCGACATTTTTGAGTGGTGTGCCTATATCCTCTTCAAGGCAATCATAATGATCTTGCCAGGATAAAGGCCAATCGTAACTTTTGATGGCTGTTCTTAAAAAAAATTTTAATAGACTTGATTCTTCAATGGCTAGAACGTTTAGTTGTAGTTCTTCATAGATTAAATGGAATCCCATGATTATCCTAGGTAACACGGTATACTGAAAATCAGATGTTAGATTGTTCGATAACCTATCTATCAAAACGTCTGCAGTTGTTGCAAACTCTTTGAATTCATTATTAGTGTTTAATAAAACATCTTGTAAAATTTGAAATTCTTTGGTTCCTTGATCATTAATCGAAGTTTCAGTCTCATTCAACCCGAAGAGCCATAGAAATAAGATTGAAATATATATATCTCTTGGGCAAATCAGTTTTAAAGCTTGAAAACACTTCGTTGTTAAGAAGCTGACGGGCCATTTTTTAAGTTTCTTTTGAAGATGTTCATAAAATGACCAGAATGTTGCAGCTTGTTCCATTAGTGGGGATAAACTTTGTTCGTCATTTTTCTGAAATGTGAATGTTGTGGATAGTACATTGCCAAAGGGATCATAGAGACTGTAGTATGTCTTGTCGTCTCCCTGATCACCAGTGGTATACGAAATTGCTAACAAACTCTCAAAATCTACTAATTGGAATATGTCCGATACCTTATCCTCATTGTCCTGGGGCAAATTGAGAGGTAATAACCTTATCAAGTTAGAAGGTGAGTCACCATACACTTTGAAAGATATAGAATCTATGACTTCTGGTATTAAATCTATCAGCCATAACTTTGAGAATTTGGAAACTGGGTCGAATATTACAATTATTTCTTGGTCTTGGAATCTTAAAGGGATTAGCCTTAGCTGATTAAAATTGATTTTTAAATTCGTCGGTAGAGTCAGAGACGATATCTTGATCAAAATGGCATCTTTGCTATTAGTGTTAGATTGAGAGAAAAAATCTTGCGGTAATGTGTTATTTACCGTTGACCCAGCACCGGACGGGGTAATGAGTTGATAATTAGATGTAGGTGCTGTGTATATGTCCCCATTGGTTAAGATCGGTGCAGAAGAGTTGCCCATCCTATCTATCGTTGCAGATGTAGTCCTTCTAATGTAATTTAGGTGTGTTCCCTTATCCTCGACTTTCAAATGCTCTTGTAAAGAAAGTTCAGCAGGTATTCCGTGTCTTACATCAACATCCATAGTATCAACGTTACCATTGGGAGTAAGTGTATCGTTGTTATTGTTGTCGTTATGACCACTCTGCATAGCAGTGGCAGTCGCGTTATAATTCGACGATGAAGATCTCTTCTTTAGAAACGAAATCTTTCTCAAGAATTTATTATCTGTATTGTTGTTATCAATTGTATCCTTGCCGCTGACCGCATTTGTTGAAGTACCACTATTCGACACTGCAACCGTGTTTGGGTGTGGTACAGGTTCCTCGTGGCTGTGGTCCAAGATCCTTGTGTAATAGAAATGAAGACTACTATTCTCCTTATTATAGAAAATGGATATGTTCAACGAATCATCCTTTGGGAACAGTAACAACTCTGAATGCTTCAAGTTATCAAAATTATCTCGCTTATGCTGGTGTGATGAGAAGGACAGTCCGCCAAAGGGACTTCTCGGGTCTGTTAGTGTAATGAACCGATACTCTAGAGATGGGTCTAGCAATTGCTTCGGTATCGAGTCATGGAAATGCCTCTCCAGCAACAGACCTTGACTATACGGGAAACATTTTTTCACAGGAAATGGGAACGCCACAATCGAAGAGCTGCCATCCCGGAGATGGTAGACGTGTGCTTCCTCTGGTAATACGATCGTTAAAGACATAGACATGTTTTGGAATTTCACAAACAATGCATCCAGCACATGCACGTTGGAGAAAGTAAATTGCCGTATTAGCTGGTTCTCTTGGAACCACTTCACAACGTGCCGCTCGGGAGAAATCCATATGGTTCCATAGTGAGGGTCATATTTCAAAGATCTGTGCCATTGTGCCTCTGGTCTTGCCTCACATACGCCCATCTAATAAACCAGTAAATTGAGCGTGCCGGAAAAGGTCCTGATGGTCAAAATAGAGAAAGTCGTAGACTTCAGATGGTACTACCTCTCGGCGGCTGTAAACACATACATACACAAGTTCAATGTTTTGGCACCACCCACTTATAAAACAATTTTAAAAACGATTTCCTCTTTCTTCCCACTGACCACAAAACCCCTAAACAGGAAATTTACAACTTCCCTTAAAAAAAGATACAGCCTTTGGTTCAGGGTAACAGATAGGGATAACCCCTAAATACCTAGCTACGAAACCCTGCTATAGGAGACCCAAAAAAGCGGTGAAGCCGGAAACTGTTCAACAATTGTTTGACTACCAAGGCCAGTATCGTACAGCTTGAGGCGGGTGTGGACATTCAATACGTTGCACAATGTATCAGCCCCTTAACCAAAAAAAAAAAAAAAAAAAAAAAAAAAAAAA